>JARNGD010000038.1:0-237967 GCA_031001845.1 Achaetomiella virescens
AATAATGTCAAAGACTAGTACTTGTCTATAACAATGCTAGAAGGATCGATATAAGCTCGCCTAGAAGCTCTAGTACGTAGGATAGCCCCTACAAGTCAAGGATATTAGGGACAAGAATGTTTACCTCCTAGAGACCCTAGTATAGATATTTAGATATATTTATAGCAACTAGACTAAAGAAGTTCTTCAAGTTAGAAGGTCTAGCTAGAAGCCGATAGGTTAGAAGAGTTAGGGACTATAATAGATATACTAGATAGGGTTCGAGGTAAGGAGTATAAGTAATAAAGATGAGGAAGAAACGCTAGGACGAGCCCTTTAACCTACTCTCTAGATAGGAAGATAAGATCATTAATAATTAAAAGGCAAAAGAAGAAGTCCTATTAAGAGCTAGTTATAGAAATTCCTTAGGGGAAACCCCCTAGGTTTTAATACTACTAACCCTTTATCCCTCTCTACCCTTCACTATTATATATACTTATAAGAGTGCCTCCCTCTAGTTAGCGACAATTATATCTAAATCCGAAGGGAGCTCCCGTCCTTATATAGCCACTAATGAACTAGGCGAGGAAGGCTATTAAAGTTGAAGGGGGCCTTCCTAACCTAAGTAGGATCCTCCTTTCTATTTAAGACCTTATAATATCCTCGAAGGTATAGAATTGCTTATACTAGATATAATTCCTATACTAGCTATTAAGCACTAGGCCTAGGGATATATAGCTAAAGAAGGGAGTTATACTATATACTATCTTACCCTCGCTAGTATAGTAATAGTACGAGTACTAGTTATAGTACTTGTAAGGGAATAGATTCCTATTAGCAACGTCGAGTTAGCCCTATCTAGAAGGGGGCGCTGAACTTAGGCTTACCGATCTCTAAAGGCCTGAACAAATAAGGCGAGAGCTCTATTACTCTAAGAGTAGAGCTTATAGATCCGTCGGCTATAAGGCCTACTATTCTACTACTCGACGAATAATAGCTGAAGGCGTTTGACGAACCCGGCCTTACGCTCGCGAAACCAGGAAAGGTATCGCTCTCCAAGGCTAAGAATGTAAATACCCGCTCTAAGTGCCGTTGGCAGGCAGCTCCTACTATAAGTATAGGACCTTATATTTATCCTAGTCGACTAGGGAGAAGAAGTATAAAGTGGAGAAGGGCTTTATAATTCACCCTTATTAGGACTATAGAACTAAGCGGTTACTAGGAAGAGGAGGATCGTCTAGGTAATATATCTGAATAGCCTAGACGTACTATAATTCTAAGTAGATATCTTGTCGGACTTCTTAGTCAAATCGACGGGGGTCTATTAGGGCCTGCTCTAGATAGGGAGACTCTCGTCGACGGCACTATCGACTAAATTAGCTAATAGGACTTCTAGTTTATAGGGTTATAGTTATAATGTCTAAATTCGTAGACTAGAACTAATACTAAATTCGAAAGGGAAGTGATTCAACTAGTATAGTAGTACTAGACCTCTAGTTAGGAAAGAGGAGGAGAGAGTTGAGGAAAAGAGAATAAGAGGGCCCTAGGCTTTAAAAGGAGGCTCCTTAAGGAACTAAAAAAGGGGGCCAGGCAATAAGACTCTTATATCGCATCTTCTAGCACTTCTTTTTAACCCCAACAATACTAGAAAAATTTTCACTCCTTTCTACTACCCCTAACCAACTTCATTATAAGGAATTCTATTTGCACCTCATTACTTTTAGTAATCGGAATAGCGTATACCTCTAGTCGAAAGAAGATCTTGCTATCTATTAAAGATAGAGGCAAGCTAAATAAGTTAGAGCTCCCTTAGCATCGATAGCCTTAAGATCTCTTAGAGGTCCCCTATATAGGCTATTAACCCTAACATTTAAGAGGAGGCTCGCGTTTATAGGCTAAGAATTCCCTGCCCGTACTACTTAAGAGAACCTAGAGCTAGTAGGAGTAGGATTCCTTCGAATACTAGATAGGTTCTCTTATTCTAATAGCTAGGGCAGGAAATACCTTTAATACCCCTAGCGAACCTAATAGACTTATCGATAACTATATATATACGTCGCCTACCCGTCGAGTATCGAGAGTTAACGACCCCTATAGCTAGCAACCGCCCTAGGGTTAGCCTATAACCTAGAAGTTATATAGAGACTATTTCCAGGGTATAAGGGTCCTCTACCTAGAGGGAGCCCCTACTTTAGGCATCTATAGTATAATATCGTAGTAGTCCTCTACAACGTCGAGGGGTATATCTAAGCTAAGAAATAGATAGACTTCATTAGTATTATATAGCTCCTCTGCCTTTCACTTATATACTAGCACTATATATTCCTCTTCCTATACCTAGTCAAGAACAATATTACGCCTGCTAAGGTCTAGGGTTTAGAAGGAGAACTATAAAGAGGCGAGCAATAAGAGGTTCTAGGTAATACCCTATTACTTGGATGAGGTATACTAGGCTATAGGCATCTATAACTAGGTAACTAGGTAGTATTTCTTCTACGATTTAGGAAAGGGAGGCCCTCAAGAGTCGGGACGATAACTCTAGGGGCCACTTATAGCTATAGTCAATACCTTAGGGGGGCTTCAACTAGTATAAGGTTTAGAGGTACCTAACTACCTATAGTAAGCAGGAGATTAGGAGTATAGGCTATAGGTCGTCGAGTTTACTAGATTCTTTTTCTAGGACGTTCGTCAAGGAAATGCTATACGACTAGCGCTCTAGTAGCTCTAGAGCCGGCCTTATAGGAACTATAAGATAAAACAAGTTAGTAAAAGATGCTATAGCTAGCTTAGGATATTAGGATAGCCCTTAGAGGATTGAGTAGACGACCGCTAAGAATAGTAGATATAGAAGGCCTATATAGAATAGAACCCCTAGGACTAGGGGCTATAGATTCCTAATGGATAGGTTAGGTCACCCTCCTATATACTCTCCCCTCTAGGTAGAGGGATTCTAGCAAGTGCCTCGAGCAATAGAAGCCTTAGCCCTAAGAAGCTAGCTACTAAGGCTGACGATATAGAGATAGTTCCTATCGAAGACGTTCTAGTCTATATAGATTCTCCTATACCGCGACCTAGCTAGGCTTACTAGTAGATAGTGCTTATCTTTCCTCTAAGGATTAGGGATAGGGCCCGCTACTACCTAGGACTTCGCGACTATAAACCCTCGGCAGGACTACCCTAAGATAGTGGCTTAGGCCTTACGCCTTATTGACGAAAGACTAAGGGCCGCCTTAGAGCGCCTTTAGCGAGACCAGCTATAACTAGAGCGAGAGGTAAGAGTAGGTAGTATCCCACTTAGCCCGACTACTCTAGTGCTCCCTCCCTACGATCCGAGGATATAACTACCTAAATTAGTAGAGGAGCTGGACTAGCAAGTAGAGGCACTTATCTCCCTTAGCTATATAGTTAGAGGAGACTTACCGAAAGAGTAATTACGCTAGATTTAGTATAAGGCGACGGCCTAGGACGAGGGTATAAGACGCGAAGCATACCGTCAGGTTAGGGCTTAGCATTAGGAAGCAAAGCAAGCTTCTTAATCAATATGCGCCCGCTAGTTAGAGGAAGTCCTCTCCCTCTCAGGCTCCTACTCGTAATAATAATAAGGACCGCCGCCAACGTAGTTAAGATGCTTAACCTATATTGCTACAATAGACGCCCCTAGCTATAGTATAGGAATAGCTAGAGCGGTTTCGGACCCTGCTACTCGGCTAATATAAAGTAGAGGAAGATCCCTAGGTTCGACCCCGGTCTACGACTATACTAGCTCCCTAACTGCTACCTCTCTCCTAAAGTACCTAGCATAGTAGCGGGGCTAGATATATATAAACCGCGAACGGAGGCTTAGAGAGAGCAAGGGCGCTACGGAAGGGACTATCACTAGTAGGAAGATCGGTCCAGGATAGATAGGATATAGTATAAGGACTAGTAAGAAAGGTGGATACGAACTACTAGCTATAGGTGCTAATAGCCTATTCGAAAGGGAAGTATAAACTAGGGCGGAAACCTCCTAGGCTTTAGGGGGGGGGGAGCTTGCTATTGGGCCTACTTCTATATAGGGGTAGGCCGTAGATAGCTTTTTAACATTGCGTTATTTTAGTGAAGTCTCTCGTATACGAGCTACGCCGTATATTGTGAGAGACGAGCAATATATAGGCGAGGCTCAAGGGCGCTGGCAAATACTACTCAATTCTGCTAATCGAAAGCTGAGGAGGAGAGAGGGAAAGGTAGGAATATAGGCTACACGATGCGTAGGAAAAGGGGGAACCCCCTGCCAAGAAGCTATTCCTAGTACGGAAGCGTACCTCTAACCCCAACCCTGGGTGCGCCTTAGGTGCGCCTTAGGTACGCCCTCTATTATAACCCCCCCTCTAAAAAAGCTCGCCTCGAGCTTTTCTGGCTATAAAGGTCGAAATAGCGCTCCAAGCCGTATTGCCAAGCCGACTACACGATCATCGTTTTGGGGCCTCATTTCTTCCGTTGCGAGCGCTGTAGGCGCCGGCCTCTAGCCACTAGCCTGTCGTCATCCGGGTGAGGTTCTATATACCGGTCCTCGGCCGCGGCCAGCAACTACTTATTGAGCTATATTGGGGGCCTAGCCTAGTCTGGGTAGTCATTGTAGAATTGCTTTAGGGCCGCCGGCGCGTTCCGGAAGTCCGACGCTAGATACTAAGCCGGGTCTAGGTCCTAGCTACGCTACTAGGCTTAGTACTAAAGCTTATATAATGGGTCCGGCTAGCTAGGATCCTTTCGACCTCCTATTCCTCTTAGCCTGCTATATCTTCGCTAGGCAGATTCTTAGTAGCTTGCCCCGGCAATAGGTTATTCGGGTACCGCCGTAGCTAGTCGGCTATAAATTCAGTCGATCCGCGCTAGGATTCTAGGAGCTCGAGCCGGTAGGCCCTAGTAGTAGTCTTCTTAAGGATCCTATAGTATTACTACGTAACGGGAAGGAAAGCTTGTCGCTCGGCTAGCTAGTTAGTTCGGGGGACTGCTTAATAATAACTACGTTATCGCTAACGTCGAAATCTAGCTCGCGATAGTGTCGATTCGCTTACCCCGCCTATTTCTCCTAGGCCTTTATAATCATCTGCTAGATATAGTCGACGTAACCCTAGATCTAGCGGGCCGCCTCTTACGCCGATTCGTAGTTTAGTTGCTCCTAGGGGTTGTCGAAATCCTATATTCGGGATTCCTAGTCAAACGGCATCGGCATTAGGAAGCCGAATAAGACCTTATATAGCTATAATCTAGTACTATCGTATAGAAGGCCTATCTAGACGGCGTCGAGAGCCGGGATTATACGAGACTAGTTATCTTGAAAGTGGCTGACGAATAGCCTCAACTACTAGTTAATATATTAATTAAGGTTTTCGACCTGCCTAGTAGTCTAGGAGTACCCTGCTATAGCTAGCTTCTATTCGATCCTAAGGATCTAGGATAGCTCGTTGGTAAACTCGGCTTGGAACTATAGCCCTTAGTCGCTAATGATCTCCTTTAGTAAGCTATATACTTAGTATAGGCCCTCGTAGTATATCTTCGCTATATCGGGGTAGTAGCGCTTCTCTTATAGAATAGTCTATAATGCCTTCGTTAGTCGATCGATTATAACCAACGTGTTATTATAACTATAGCGGTCTAGTAGTAGTTCGTTTGAAATCTATAACCAAATATTGCTAGGCCTATTATAGTAGCGGGATTGGCTATAATAGCCCTAGAGTCTTGTCGCGTAGGTGCTTTAATGATCGGTATAGTATATAGTTATCGACAAAGGTCTTAATATTGCTGCTTATCCTTGGCTACTAGTACTAGGCGGCTACTAGCTTCTTGGTCTTGCTCTAGCCTAGATACGCCGTAACTAGTCGGCTATATACCTCCTAGATGACCTAGGTCCTTAAGTATCCGACTATAGGTATAACTAGTCTACTACTATATAGGAGTAGCCAGTCGCTTAGGAGGGAGAACTTGGGGTAGCCCGCGTACGCTTGATTATATTTATTTATCTAACTCGGGCGCTATATAGTTAGCCTCTAAGAGATGTCAACTAGTTGGAAACTAGAGCCTAGTAGTAGGGCAATACCTTCGTCGAGGGCTATAATCGTCGTAGCTATCGGCTCCTATATAGCCTAGCCCCTAGCCTATACTAGGGCGAAAATTTATATTATATAATATACCTCGCGTTTAGCCTTCTATATAGCGGCGTCTTCCATCTTCTAGGAGAGGGCGTTAGTAGTAGCATTCTTACTTCCTAGCTATACGTAATATAGAAGTTATACTATAAGAGTAGCTCGGCCTATCCTACCTAGTAGATGTTTAATAGCCTCTTTATACTAAAGTACTTCAATGCTTTATAGTTGGAAACAATTAGAAAAGGCTCTTCGCTATATAGACCAATTAGTTTAGCCCTCTAATATTATAAGGCCCAAACTATAGCTAGGAGCTCCTTATTATAGATATAGTAGTTAAGCTTAGCGCCCTATATCGTCTCTAAGAAGTAGGCTATAAGGTGCTACTAGCTGTCGTCCTACTTCTAGGATAGCCTATAACTATACCTTATAAAGCATTAGTTTTATATAGATTAGCTAGCTATATTAAAAGTGGGCTAGAACTAGTCTAGTAAGAGGTACTTCTTTAGCTCCTAAACGCATATTAGCAATCTTATATCTAAAAAATAATGCGTCCTTCTTAATTAAGTTGGTTAGGGGATAGGCAATACGCCTATATTTATAGACGAAATGGCGATAGAAGTTGTAGAAGCTAAAGAAGGATTATACCTACTTAATAGTAGTTAGAACCTCCTAATTGCGGACTGCTTCTAGCTTCTAGGGGTTAGGAGCAATGCCCTTAGTCCCGACATAAACCTAAGGAACTTAGTCTCAATAATATAGAACTCGTACTTCTTTAAGTCGGCCTATAACCTAGCCTTATTGGCGTTCTAAGATATAATGAATATAGATCTTATACTCCTCTTATATAGCTAAGAAGATTAGGATATCGTCAATATAGTGCTATAGAAGTCGTCGAGGTAGCCTATTAGCGTATTGTTAATAAACCACTAGAAGGTTATAGGTCTATTAGTTAGGCCGAAGGGCATTACTTTAAACTTATATACGCTATACTATATTGAAAGGTTATTAAGTCCTTATATTTAGGGCTAATTCGAATCTAGTAAAAGGCTTACTAGATATCAATCTTCGTAAAGATCTTTGTTTAGGCAATTCAGGCTAGGGTCTCGTCAATTAGAGGTAATAGGTACTAATCTTTCTTAGTTATTGTATTTAGCTTATAGTAGTCGATATAGAAATAAAGGCTTCTATCGCCCTTAATAGTAAACAGGATTAGGGCTATCTATAGTATATTGCTCGGCTCGATAAAGCCCTTCTATAGGTTCTTAGTAATATATTTCTAGGCTGCTTCTAGCTCTTAGGCGGAGAGCCTCTATAAGCTAGTATAGCCAAGGTCTCCTAGGTTCGATTCTAGTAGGAGTTCTATCTTATAATCTATATTTGGTTAGAATAATAGTAGTATATTAGATTCGGCCTTACTAAATATATTAAGGAAGTTATAGTAATAAGTAGGCACCTATTCGAGTACCTATCAATGTAGTTGCTTATCCTCGCCTTCTAGGGTCGTTTTCAGCTCTAGGATCCTCTTAATTTTATAGAGTATAGTAATACCTATTACGGCTATATTAGCCCCTTTTTTTTAGCTGATTTACTAAAAGGTAGCGGCACTAACTACTATAATTTTAGGGGGTCGAGATTTATACTAGCTAAAGTATTGCGATATAGGAGGTATAGCCCCTAGGCGTTAACGCCCTACTTTAATAGATCAACTAATATTGCTAGCTTTAGGGGTTCTACTTCCTTGGTTACCTAGTTGGAGGAGGAAGATCTTAAAGGTTCCGTTCTATCTTAGTAATGACCTTATCTTGTAATATAGCTAGTCAAGACTTTAGGGGTTTAGCTAGCGAAGTAAGATCGTTACTTTCTTTATACTTCCTAAGTCCTAGGTTCTACATTCGTCTATATCTCTAGTTTAGTGATTCACTTCTTAACTATAGCTCGGCCTATCTAGCGGTGGTAGTCTTCTTCTTCTATTAGTCTTTCCTAATATTAGATATCCTGATATCCTTTAGGTCTAGTAGCTTTATAGGTAACTAGTCCAACTATATATTTATCCTTCCTTTCTAATTAGGGTTAGGTTCCTACGGGTAGGAATAATAGTCTTTAGCATCTATAATTAGCTAATATATTATAGAGGTCGAGCTATTCTAGCTAATAATAACTTTATATAATAAATCGACGATAGTCAGCTATTCGTTCTTAATCGTTCGATTCTAGATTATTAAATGTATTTTTAAAGCGAGATTAATAGTCTAGGAGATAGAAACTATTAAAGCCCTAATAGGGTGAGGTTCAAAGTTAGAGAACCTCTTATAACTAGCTATTTAACTAGTTACTTGCTAAACTTCCTATTATACGAAGAGGTAACTATTCGCTCTATATTGACTAGAGTATTATAGATAGTCAACAAACTTCTATTGAATAATAAAGTTAGGAGGTAAGAAAAGGCTCGCTATTAAGATACTTCGCGAGGAAGTCTAGATTCTTCTATACTATATCGATTTTATTCTTAGGAGGGAGTTAATTTTACCTAGGGTATTAGTTTTCTAAATCGCTAAGTTCTTTATAGTAGGTACTATTCTAGCTCGCTATTATTAAATTAGGGGGTAAAGGTACTAAGTTAGATGCCTATTAGGACTATAGATATATAATAAGATTTATAGTTGGGTTAGTAGTATAGGCTAGCTTTATAGCTCTCTTAGAGTAGTCCCTCAATAGATGCCCCTTTTTCTAATAGACGAAGTAATAGCCTTTGTCGTATAACTACTAGATATCGTCGGCATTTAGCTTAGTGATATAGGGATTATTAGGCGATTACTATAGCGATTACTACCTCTATTATATATTATATATAAGTTCCTAGTATAGCTCTATCGTCTAGCCTATAATATATTTATTAACTAAGGCAATATTTAAATATAATGTAGCAAACTAGTTGAAATCGACTATAGGGTCTATATATAGAAGTACTACTATAGTCTATAGCGTAGGGTAAGCTATAGAATTTAGCCTTCTACTTAGACTTATTACAACCTAGTTTACTAGCTAGCCTAACGAAGTTATTCTTAAAGGAGGCGAAGTTAATAGAAGTCGCTAGCTTAAGCTAGTTAAATATATTAAGGGCTTCTTTAACTTAGTTTAGGTTCGAGTATTTACGCTATAAATAGTCTAGTAGCTTATATAAGGAAGAAACTAGGTTAGGATAAGTCTCCTATAAGTAGGGCGCTAGTATATTAGCTATCTTACTACTAATATAGCTCTCAATATACGTTTATTTAGCTATATTATTAGTAAAGCGATCTATATTGACCTCTAGCTTCTTCGAGATAGCTTAGTACTATACTTCAAACTTCATTATATCTTTTTCAGCCTTATTATAAAAGATAGGAGGGTCTAGGAGCCTATCACTCTTCTAGCTAGCGCCTATAGTATAGAGTACTCGATATCTCTAATCTAGCTATATATCTATCTTTCTCGTTCGCTCGTATCTTTAGGTTCTTCGTCCTAATAGGTGCTATTATAGGCGTTAGCAAGCAGTTAGTATAGCTTAGTAATCTAGATATCTCGCCGAGCTAGCTTAGCCTCTCTAGTAGCTAGCTTAATAGCAAGGTCATTCTTTATCTTCTACTTTCCTTTTATACGAGTAGAGCGTTTAGCAACTTCTTTAACGCCTATAGAGGCAGGTATCTTAGTAGTAGAGTATCCTATAAGTCGTTTAGGTTTATTATTATAGCTTCGTTTAGTAGCCTCCAGGCGCGTAGTATAGCTATAGTCGATTCTTCGATTCTTTACTTCTTTAGGCGCTTCAAGTAGCCGTTTTCGGTTCTTCAAGGCGCGTTATATAGCTATAGTTCAGGTCCTCTACTAGCGCGTAATGTAGCTAGGCTATTCTCTTTCGATTCTTCGGGTTCATTGCCGGCGCGTAGCGTAGCCAGGTACTTTATTTAGGGCGCGCAACGTAGCTACTAGTTCCTCGGTTCGGTCGGCGCCTTCGGCTAATAGACGGTTCTTCTTCGTTCGGGGCGCGCAACGTAGCTATAGGTCGTTCTTCGGGTTTGGTTGGCGCCTTCGGCTGCTAGACGGTTCTTTCGGTGGGATTCTTGAGCCTTCCTAGGTAGTGGGTTTGAGCTTTCGATTATAAGAGACGAGCAATATATAGGCGAGGCTCAGGGCACTAGCAAATACTACTCAATTCTGCTAATCGAAAGCTGAGGAGGAGAGAGGGAAAGGTAGGAATATAGGCTACGCGATGCGTGGGAAAAGGGGGAACCCCCTGCTAAGAAGCTATTCCTAGTACGGAAGCGCACCTATAACCCCAACCGTGGGTGCGCCTTAGGTGCGCCTTGGGTGCGCCCTCCATCAATATATATAAAGCCTGCCAGGAACACCCCTTAGGGGCTCCCGGGCAGGCAAGGCAATAGACGACAATAATAATCGAGGTTTTTTCTTTAGTGTAGACTAGAGTAGGTCAGGCTCTGACCAGAGGGCTAGAGCCATTTATTTGAAGATTGTGCCTTAAAGAGAGCTCCGGAGCCACATTGAGCTATGGCTTGTTGAAGCCTTCGTTCCTCCCCCAATTCACTGCATCGATATTACTAGACTGTTATGACCAGCGGTAGGGTATAGTATGTATGTGGATTTAAGGTGCTGCGCACCAGTTCATTACCCAAAACCTATATAGGTAATTCCCACTCTAACCCACAATAGTGGGTTCGGGTTGGGTAATACCCATTTGAAATGTTTACCCATGGGTACCCGTGGGTGGGTAATTCCCTGCCCTACCACTACTCGCTTATCATATACGTTAACCCTTTTTACCTCTTGTCCAGCGCACGGCCGACTGAGGATGCACCCGATCCGTATCTTCAGACCATCCAAAAAAGACGAGCATTGGCCTGTCCATTTTCTTGGCGCCCCACAATGCGGCCCTGTTTTTGTTCCTATCTTTGGTGGCGCGCTCGGAGAGGCGAATTGAGGTGGATTTTTGGCTTTCTGGGTATGGTAGCCGTCCCCCTGTTGAGTCAGTATACTAGTCTCTAACATGTGAATCGCATAGCTATTGCGGGCTTTGCTCCTTGGCTCCCTATGCTCTTTGCTCTCTCTTGAGACCCTCCAGGCCCGTGTTGGCAGCGGCAAGATCTACCAGCACTGGAGCCCCGTCTCACGTGGCCTAATACAATTCTCGAATGAAATCAGTGAGCCACTCAGCGGCAGCCTTTCCCGTCTCGGAGAAACATTAACCATACGGGATATATGAGCTACCGTCCCAATTAATGTGCAAGTTCGGAAAAGGGGTCCGACTCATCCCTTCAAGGCTGGGTCTGGATGTGCCACTGTTGAGGAGAGACAAGGTTCCCTTGTCATCTTATGGAAGAGCATCTTCATAAGACGGCTGAGGCATGATGGAGACTGACGGAGTCAGCTCGCAAACAACGACCAGTAACCCGTGCGCTTGCATCTCTGCTCGGTAATCAACGGTGTTGTCGTCGTCACGGCCAGATATCTGTTGCCTCCCAGGACGGAAGTCTTGCCACTTCCTCCTTTGAGGGACCAAAATTCACGCGGGACGCTTTTCTGACATGATTGTGACCGTCCAACGATGACGGAATCGTTCAACACCTTTTTGCGCCCCATGCTGCCCTCGGACAAGGGAGCTGAGCATTGGGACCTGAGTGGCAGAATAATGTCCTCCATCTCGACCTGATTGTCCTCCATCTCGACCTGATAGAGCCGCCACTCTCCGCCGACTTACAGACTTGCCCTGACCGGCCAGCAGCGTGGCATCACCATCGAATGTCGACAGCATTGAATTCCACCGTGGCTGAACCCTACCCGGGGTGGGCATTGGAGAACAAAGGGCCCCAGATCTTGGGAGTCACAGGCACCCTGACGTCCGTTACCTTCCTCTTCATGGGCGCCAGAACCTAGAGCGCATGATCTCGATATGCAAGCTGGCCATTGATGACTATATTGTCATCATCTGCACTGTCGGTGTCACCCGCCACGTTGTTGTCATCTCTTATTCGAGCATCAAGCTGACGAGTTTCACTCCAGCTGCTCAGCATATCATACGTGGCACTCGCCGCTGTGGCAATCTCGTAAGGTGCTGGCAGGCACGTGGCTGCTCTACCTCAAGAGGACCTTCGCCAGGCCATATACTACACGGTGGTATCGTTCGTTCCAGGCATCTTGTCGTTCACCATCCCAAAGTTCGCGGTCGTTATCCTCCTCGCCAGGATCCTCGACCCGAACAAGTGGCACAAGATGTTGATGTGGATGATCTCAATTCTTTACCTCTCGTTGTCAACTGGCATGCTCATCATAAACTTTGCGCAGTGCACGCCGGCCGCAGCGCAGTGGGGCGGTGCTCCAGGAACATGCTGGGACAGGAAGATCACAGTCGACTATGCTCTTACCCTGGGCATCTGTTCGGCGCTGTTCGACTTCTACCTCGCAATCTACCCGACCGTTGTGCTGTGCATGCTGCAGCTCAACTGGAGGAAGAAGTTGGCTCTCTCGGGAGCTCTAGTCTTCGGATACTGGTAGGTGTCTGCAATACCGAAACGGCGAGACAGCATAGTGGCGGATTACTAACAAGCCGGAATAGTGCCGGAGCTATAACTTGCTACAAGTGTTATACGCTCAGCGGCCTACTACTACATTGAGGACTTCACATATGCTGTTGATGATGTCGTTTTGTGGACCAAGTGAGCCCCCGTACTAACATCCCGTCATGATGGGCTTTTCTGATCCCTCCGTCTTCACAGCATCGAAGGGAACTGTGTACTCATTGGCACCTGCATTCCGACCCTTTTCCCACTCGCCAAGAAGGTCTTTGGAGCTACGGTCCCTTGGCGGCGGTACACCAAAAAACAGTCATCAAAAGCAAAGCGGCCCCAACCGCGCCATCATTACCATTGGATCATATCCGAAGAATAAGAAACGAGCCAAGGGAACAATGGGCCTGTGGCAACTCGATACCGTCAACGAGAGCAAGTGCATCATTCTGGGAGAACACCCAGGCCATGCCAACACCACCGAGCTGCTGGCGGAGGCAGCGGCGCCGCAACAACACAACAACAACAACAACAACAACAACAACAGCGAGCACCGATCACCCAACCTGAGTGGTGAAGAATGGGATATGGCGAGGGAGGAACGAATGGGGAAGAGGCAGACAGAGGGCCAGAAAAAGGATGGAGAGGGGCAGGTACCGCAGGGTTCGGGTTGCATGGGAATGGCTCACTACCGTTCACTCCGAGGGTAGAGATGGACCAGTGAATCCCGCCGTATTTTGAAGATTTTGGCGCTGTGGTATCGAATCTCCATGTCCAGGCTTCACACGTGGATCTCTTCTTCACCCCACGTGCATGGATCTTGACGTTTGTGGCGTTTCGCCCTCCTGGGATTGCTCAAGCCGCAACTTGCCCCACAGTCTCATCAGGCCCTGTTCAGGAAGGCCGGCAGTGCCGGAGTTGAGTCCCGGTCACCTAAAAGGGAAGGTAGCAGCCCGTTGCGAATTGCACCGATTGGAGGATGTTGGTGCAGTGTCACTGCCAGAGACACGGACCGCATCTGAACGACATGATAGGGTCCTGCCTCCTGCCATGTGTAGTTACAGGTTGCACGAATTTTATCGACGGGTCCCTCCGATTGAGCAGGAGCCACCCTTCTTCACAACTCGTGAGACAGCGATTCATCATTCTGACCGACGGTTATACCGCAGAGAAGTAACTCCGGCGAGACATCAGGAAGTCGCCAAATGATCTTTTTACGACGTCCGGACAACATTTGATCTGGAGATAATACAGAGGCGCTGCCAAAATCCTACCCCGATGAGCGTCACGATGAAGAAGGTCCTGCTCGGAACAGCATGCCTGCTCGGCACTGTCACCGCCGCGCACGAAGATCATCTCGTGAGCCGAAAACTTACCAAGCGCTTCATCGACGACGCCGGGAATTATAACGTCTCGTTCTATCACATCAACGATGTACACGCTCATCTGGATCAGTTCTCCTCGTCCGGCACCGACTGCACGCGGCCGGAGCGTGGCTGCTTCGGCGGCTACGCGCGCGTCAAGTCTGTCCTGAAGGAAACTCGGCCATCGCATCCGGACTCGCTTTTGCTCAATGTCGGTGATGTGTTTCAAGGGACCATGTTCTTTTCCTTCTACGGCGGCGAGAAGATTGCCCAAACGCTGAACCAGATTGGTTTCGATGCCATGACGCTCGGGAACCATGAGTTTGACCGCGGCGACGACCACCTTGGGCAGTTTCTCGAGAACTTGACGTTCCCCATCGTCAGCGCAAATATATTTTCAGACCACCCTGTCCTGAACCGCACTATTAAGCCTTTCCATATCTTCCCACACTACGACCTGGCTGTCATCGGCGTCACCACCGACACTACGCCCGGCATCTCCTCTCCTGGCAAGGGCACCAAGTTCACGGACGCTATCGAGGCAGTGCAAAACACCGTTAACTTGATCCGATCGACAACCAACATCACCCGACTCGCCGCCCATAACCCACATAGGCTACGACGAGGACCAGCGTTTGGCCCGCGAGACCACCGGACTGCACCTCATCATGGGTGGACACAGCCACACACCGCTAGGCAGCTTCCCGGGTGCCGTTGGACCCTACCCCACCATCGTCGAGAACAAGGACGGCGACGAGGTGTTCATCGTGACGGCTTACCGCTGGGGCGAGTACTTGGGGTACATCGACGTGACATACGATCCTCAAGGGAAGGTCTTGGCGTACCACGGCGGGCCGATCCATCTCACCAATGCAACCAAACAGGATGAGGAGTTGCAGAAACAGATTGATGCCTGGCGTGGGCCGTTTGAGGAGTATGCGAAGCAAGAGGTCGGAACAAGCAATGTCGTGCTGGACCAGACCACGTGCCAGCAAAAGGAGTGTTTGCTGGGTGATTTTGTTACGGAGTGAGCGCTCTCATCGAACCCTGTATTCCGAACATTAGGACTGACATGGTCATCAGCGCGATGCTCACGTACCGTCTCAATGTCAGCACCCCTGAGACGGCCCCTGCCTTCGCGCTCATCAACGCCGGAGGTATTCGTGCGACCATCGATCAAGGTCCCATTTACTCGGGGAGAGGTTCTCACCGCGTTTCCATTTGGTAACGCCATTGTCGAGGTGACTATGACAGGGCAGCGGCTGTGGGCTGCGCTTGAAGGGATAATTTCCCGTGTCAATGTGGACAACGGCAAGCCCGTCACTTCGTTTCTCCAAGTCAGCCGTGGTATCCGCATTGAGTATGGCCCCGTCGCTGCCAACAACAGCAACAATGTGTTGGTTTCAGTGTCAATTGGAGGAAAGGCCCTGGACAAAACCGCTGAGTATAAGGTTGTGACATTGGACTTCGTGGCGGAGGCGGAGATAACTTTTTCAGCTCCCTTCGAGAACCTCGTGCTGCTCGACACTCTCGACGAAGTCGTGGTTCGACATATTGGGGCCCAGTCGCCTGTGGATGTTGCCCTGGATGGTCGGTTGAAGGCGGTCAGCCGTTGTAAGGCGGGGAAGGCAGCACGCATTGCAAGGTTGCGGAGCGTCAAGCGGAGTTGAACTCGTGAGGAGATGGGGGTCCCATGACTGTAGAATATAGTGACCTATGATGGATAATTACTAGTAATAATGAGTATTCTGCAAACATCACACGACAGTCGCGGCAGCTTCAAGCTCACTACGCGCGTCCATCTTAGATCTGAACGTTGATTGGGGTGGATGTCTGTAACTGGGGCTCATTTCTGGTTCCGGATATTTTCCGCTTTTCAGCTTCGTATACCTCCTAAGCCCGGCTCTCCTTCTCGATGTGCTCGACCTCCTCCCCCGATAACCTCTTCTCGCCATGGTCGCTCTGCGCAAACGGATCAATCCTAGATTTTGCGAACTTCCTGGCTGGGACACGCTGTTCAAATAACAAATCCAGCTCGGCATATGTCCTCCCCCTGGGCTCTGGCAATCTAAAGTAGACCCAGATAGCTGATAACAAACAGGTGCCTGCCCAGAAGAAAGCAGTCCGGGCACCCCAATTCCAAGCCGTCGAGCTCAGCTGATAGTTGGTCATCACGTTGACGAAGATGTTGCTAGCGTTGTACGCTGCCCGCGCCAGAACAATCGTCTTGGCTTTGAGGCGGGTTGACGAGAGCTCGGAGACCAGCGAGTACGTAACGGGGCCGACAGTAAAATCGTAGACGAAGGTGAAGACTATCAACATCGCGCCAATGGCCCACACCGAGGCCTTGGTAGTGCCGAACGAGAGGCAGCCCACGATAATGAGGAGGGTGAGCTGTGCGCAGAGGCCGCCAAAATGGATTTTCCTCCGGCCGACCCGGGACATGAGGAACCAGGACCCAGCTGTACCAATCATTCCAAGGGCATACTGGCACAGCGAGAGAGTGAAGGAGTTGCTGGGGTCCATGCCGGCTTGCGTGCTGTTGTGCCGGATTAGTGGGTGAGGCCTTGATCCCCAACGAGGGCTCGACTTACAGAAAGTAAGCAAAGTAGCCCATCAAATTCTGGCCTCCCAGAGTCTGGACAAGCCAGATTCCGACAACAATCTCTGTCCGGCGCAAGTCGACGCCCTTGAAACAGTCTCGGAAGCGGACTCCTTCCTTGATGTTCTTTTCAAGCTCGTTAGTGTGTTCGATCATGGCGATGGTCTCGTCAGCGTTGAATCCTGGCTGGTTTCGTGAAGTGAGACGGAGAAGGGACTTCTTCGCTGCCTCCCTCTTGCCGTGTCTCACGTACCACCAAGGAGATCTGGTAAGGTCAGAGCTAAGAATCTTAGAACAAATGTACGGGGTGAACGCACTCTGGAGCGAAAATAAGGCAGGCGAGAATAGGAACAGGCCACACCCATTGCACAGCGAATGGGATCTTGTAGGCGTAATCATCATCCCTGCCCACTGAACCCTTATTGACAGCAACAGCGAAGAATTGTCCAATCACCCAGCACATGTTGATAAAGGTCGTCAGGTATGGTCTGAGAACCATCGGGAAACCTCCGATGCGTAAGCTGCCGTCACGCTTTGAAAAGCACCCCATGGGATCCCTGAGGAGGTCCCGTTAGCCAACGTCGGCAGTCATGTAAGCTCGGGACTTACCGCATAAAATCTCGCCGACGACCAACACCTGCACATTTGGTGCAAAGAATAAGACGAAGATAAAGCAGATCATCAGGATAAGGGACCCGATGGTCACCTTATACCCAAAGCGGTCCGACGTCCAGCCGGCGAAGATGAGCCCGAAGATCTCGCCTGCTCTCGCGCCGTTGGACAAGCCTGACTGCCATGCCGCCGAGACAACGTACTTTTTTGACTTGGGATCGAACTCGCCGAATTTGCGGTTGAAGACGGGCGAGGCGTAGAGGTTGCCCAAGAGAGCGAGGTCGTAGCCCTCCATGATGATGGTGGCCGAGACAAGAACGGACCAGCCGATGGCCTTTGGGTAAAGCTTGATGGCTTTCAGCAATGACATTTGATGCTCCTTATCCGAGGCGTGCTTTGCCTCGACCACCATAACGCCGGCATCCTGGGCGACTGGAACGCCCGCCACCTCTGCCGAAGAGGTGCCGTGCAAGGTTGGTGAGGACTTGGTGTCGGCCATGATGTCGAGGTAAAGGTGAACACAGCTATCTGTGTCAAGTCAAAGACAAACCGACGCCCATGGGATCTGGGGAAGCCATCCGACGACTCGGGTCGGCGGGGGATCGCCTGCATTTATGTCTAGCCGGCAGCACGGTGTCTGCGGAGATGTCCACAGCCAGGGCCTGACCGGTCCAGCGTGTGCCTGGACCGGCAAGGGTACCGCCACTTGAAGGCAGAGTTTCCTTGCGGGGCTTACTTTTTTTGGCCGGTTGACGGAGCAGCATTGGGCTTGCCATGCACCAAGCCCGAGAAAACCACCATCTCCGCGTCTGAACATGCGGTCCCAGGCAAAAATCACGCCCTCCACCGTGGCCATGGTATGTGGAAAGTTGATGGGCCTGGACCGAGAAGCTATTGGCAAGCAGAGAGAAAATTAGCGACAACTCTCTTGGCTTTGATGTCATTGCCGAATTGCACAAGGGTGTCGGACGCATGGGCGGAGGTTTCTCGCGCACCATTGGTCCAGAAAACCTGGGGAACCAAATAGTGGAAACAGGGACTTTTTCTTTGGGTCAGGATGTGGAAACCCCCGCCTTTGTTTGCACTCGGGGTTTCAACGGACGGAAGTAAATCTTCGAAGTTTACCAGGGTCTATCTAGGGTTCGTGGAGATTGCACATGAACATCAACCACAACGCCAAGCGCCACTCGGAGAGGGGCTGGCCGTTGGAGATTTTCCTCGCTCACAATAATGCGGATCCTTGACTGGAGCGTCGGAGTCTTCGCGTGACCGCTGGGACAAGGGTGTCGGAGTTCGAGCGGTCATCATGCATGGAATCCACGATCAGCTTCCGGGAAATAGAGAAACGGCTGGAGCGATACCTCGGGAAGCTGAAGCTCTCGTCAACCATTGAATAATCTTCTTCATGTTGTTCCCCGTTGCGTAGCGGATTTGATCTCAGACAACCTTAGCAAACTGCCGGCGAAAATCCAAACCTTCCAATTCTATCAACGAAGCTGATGATGGGCTCGAACCTCTTTCATCACCCAGAGGGTTGGGTCGGCAAGACCCCATGGTGGAAGGACGCAGTCTTCTATCAGGTGTACCCGGCCAGCTTCAAGGACTCCAATGGTGATGGCTGGGGCGATATCCCAGGCCTCATCTCGAAAATCGACTACCTCCACCATCTCGGCGTCGACGTCGTCTGGCTCTCCCCCATGTTCGAGAGCCCCCAAAAGGATATGGGCTACGATATCTCCGACTACCAAGCTGTCTATGCACGGTACGGTACCCTTGAGGATGTCGACTGTCTCATTCAGGCCTGCCACAGCCGCGGCATGAAGCTGATCCTCGACCTCGTGGAAATCACACATCCGACGAACATCCCTGGTTTAAGGAGTCCCGCTCGTCCAAGATGAACCCCAAGCGTAACTGGTACATCTGGAAGCCCCCGCGGTACGACAACGCAGGCAACCGCATTCCTCCCACAAACTGGCGCAGCTACTTTGCGGGCTCGACATGGACCTGGGACGAGCGAACGCAGGAATACTACCTGAATCTCTACGGCCCTTTCCAGCCGGACCTCAACTGGGAGAACCCCGAATGTCGGGCGGCCATCTACGACGTCGCCATGCGCTTCTGGCTCGACCGGGGCATAGACGGCTTCCGCATCGACACGGTCAACAAGTACTCGAAACGAGTCGATTTCCCGGACGCGCCCATCACCTGCCCAGGAGCCCCGCACCAGCCAGCGCCTGAAATGTGGTGCAATGGCCCGCGCATCCACGAGTTCATCCATGAGATGCAAACGAAGGTGCTCGCCCCATACAAGGCGGTCTCGGTCGGTGAGCTCTCCAACACACCGCTACCCAGCCAGGTGCTTCCGTACGTCTCTGCCGCGGCGCGAGAGCTCGACATGGTCTTCGAGTTCAGCATGATCCGCCTCGGAACCGGCGACCTTTTCCACGGCAAGTACCTATACCGGCCGTTTCCGCTGTCGGTGCTGAAGAAGCACGTGGCCACCTGGCAGACGTTTATCGAGGGAACGGATGGGTGGCACACCGTGTTCTGCGAGAATCACGACAACGGGCGAGCCGTGTCGCGGTTTGGAGACGACAGCACGCCCGAGCTGTGGGAAGCCAGCGCCAAGACGATTGCCCTTTGGCAGGCGACATTGACAGGGACGCTGTTCCTGTACCAGGGGCAGGAGATTGGGATGACAAACATGCCCGCAAGCTGGGGGATTGAGGAGTACAAGGACGTGGAGAGTCTCGGGTTCTATCGCGAGGCGGTCGAGTCAGGGGACGAGGAGCGCATCCGTGCGACGCTGCATGGGCTGCGTATACTGGCTAGAGACCACTCGAGGCTGCCCTTCCAGTGGGATGACTCTCCTAATGCTGGATTCACAAAGGAGTCTGCGAAACCCTGGATGCGAGTGCACGATGGGCATCGAGAGCTGAATGCGGATAAACAGCTTGGTGACCCGGAGTCTGTGTTGAGTTTTTACCGGAAGGTCTTGGACCTCCGAAAGGAGTACCGCGATCTGTTCATTCATGGAGCGTTCAAACTCCTGGCCCCCGAGGACGAGGCCCTGTTTGCGTATCTCAAGGAGAGTGAGGTGCCGGTCCGCGCAGGGCAAGACGGGGTAAAGAGGCGGGCATTGGTGATAATGAACTTCACCAACCGCGTCCAGAAATGTCTCGACATCAGCGGCACGCTGGGATGTCGGAAGGATGAGGAACGACTACTTGTCAGCACCCTCCGGGCCGGGCAGTCGTTGCCAAGAAGGGGCGAGCTGCTGCAAGCTTGGGAAGGGAGGGTGTATTTGAACTTTGAGCCCTCGGTGGACTCGCTGTGTGCTGGTAGTCAGAGCGACTAGACAGGAATGGAAAAAGAAGACCCGTGCTCCCTTCCCTCAGCCCTAGTGACGTCCCTCATCACCACGTTCTCCTGTCACGACTGGTGCTTGGCAGATGACTCCAGTGGAGAATCACCATCCAGAAAAGGTTAGGCCCTCCCCCCGGGGCAATTGTTCTCCCCGCATCCTGTATCCTGTTCCCGAACGTCACGCAATCAATATCCTTGGCCAAGAGCGCAGCTTACCCAACGACATGAACGACGTGGGGACTGACACCCATCGAAGAAGAAACGGGTACAGGTGTCTAAAGCCTGCCAAAGATGCAAGAGACTGCAGAAGGGGTGCAGCGAGTCCAGACCTTGCCAGCGATGCATTAAGGTTGGCCTGGAGGAGCAGTGTCTTCAAAGCGCGAGACAGACACGGCATCGAGACGATGGAAATTGGTCCATCCCCCAGCTACCGGCAAGTCAGTCGCCAGAAACGCTCCACATTGTCCCATTGGCGGTGACGCCGCTGCAGCCTCGTCCACCCCCAACGCCCATCGTCTGCTACTGCTTCCGGCGCTTCTTTGCTAAGCTGTACCCGACCATCCCCATCCTGAGCTCCGAGTACGCCGACTCTCTTGTCGCAGCAGTGGACTCGGCCGATGGTGAAGAGGCCATGTGCCTCGTGACCGCGGTCTGTGCCCTCGTCCTCATGCAAGTCGAAGAGCCGGAGCGGCACATGTTCCAGGACCACGGCATCCACTATTCCAACCGCGAGCTTGGGAAGGCCCTGTTCGAGCAGGCCACAACAGCGCATCATCACTTGTCATCGCGGTTCAACCCTTCCCTGGAGCGGATCCTGGCAACCTTCTTTCTCTATGCCGGCCATGCGTTGCTCTTTCATCACAGCCAGGCGTTCTGGTTCCTCCGAGAGGCCAGCACCATGTGGCTCGTGCTGCGGATTGATGAGGCGGACTTGCTCCGCCGTGGGCTGGCGGACAGGCTCTTCTGGATTATCTTGGTGTCGGAGCGGTCGCACGGGATCCGGTATCGTCGGCCGATCACGTTGCAGGTCACCCCTGGCGGGCCTGACCTAAATGCCGATGCCGAGTACGACACGGCTATGGCCGGGCTGCGGAGTCTGGTGGCTCTGTTCCGTCCCCTCGACACGACGTTCTTTGCCCTGCTCAACGAGGAGAGCATAGCGTCCGCACCAAGGCTCCTCCCAATGCTGGACGTCATCCAAACCATGATCCGACGTGCCCTCGAGACTCAGCAATCGCAATGCTCTGCGAAACGCAGGTGACTAACCTCAAGGTAACCGAGTGCTGGCTATTAATCATCCTCTGGCAGCTCCGCCTGCGTCTGGGACTGTTGGTCGAGGAGGGAGGAATGCCGTGTCATCAAACGTTCCACTACCCGTGGAAGTCGGCCAGGAGCTGGTGCACGTCACGCGCAGCATGTCCGTGGAGAGCATCAGAATCCACGGGGTCGGAATTACCGAAAAGATCTTTGACGTTGCCTGCGCGATGATCGATGTGCTCTCGCGGGTGCCGCTGACACACAACCATGACAGCGGCCTCGACAACATTCGTTATCTCCGCGCCCTCATCCATGAACTTCCCGGCGGCGCATCGACATATGCATCCCTTCTTGACAAGCACATGAGTAACACGCTGCCAAAACGTGCTTGGCGCTCCGGGGCCGGTAGCATAGCCCTGGAAAACGACCGCAGTCATCGGGATAATCTCGAGCCTCTTCAGCGCACTGGCGATATCAGATCATGGGATTGTTCGGTATCGCCGGCGGCTGTGGGTAACAGAAAGCCTAGTGGTCATCAGGATACCGGCTGGGGTGTCAACGATGGGACAGCTGCTGAGACAAGAAGGCCATTGTGCAGTCTCGCGTTCAGCCCGGAGTCGACATTCGACAGAGGGCAAGTGGGTTTGGGAAAAGCGTCTGCCTTGCTGCGTATGGCTGGCTCGGTAGGATGAGTTGGTCCCACAGTGGCCGGTCGCGGTGGTTCTGAGCCCCAGTTTAACTTTTCCCATCCCAAGCCAGGACCATGAGCCAGAGAATTCGCTGGTCGCGGTGGAACGCCGAGAAGGTCTGAAATGGAACAAGGGACTGATAAGCTCGGTCGATGTGGGTCCCGGACAGCCAAGAGCGGGGAACTGACATGCTAGTGGGGCAATTGAGTGGAGCCGGAGCTCAACATGGCTCTGCATCCCAGACCAAAGTCGGACCATCTCAACTAGTAGAACAGCACGACGGAACCGCCAAAGTTGATCGCAAACAATTAATGCTACCTAAATCCGAGTGGGTCCAGATTGGCGACCCTACAGCTTCGGCCCCAACGAGCCATCCTGCGCAAGATCGAACCGATCGAGGTTCATGACCTTGGTCCATGCCGCCACAAAGTCCCTGACAACCTTCTCCTGCCCGCCCGCGCTGGCGTACACCTCGGCAATGGCTCGCAGCTCGGCGTGCGACCCGAACACGAGATCTGCCCTTGTGCCCGTCCACTTCTTCTCGCCCGTCTTACGGTCGCTGCCCTCAAACAGCTCGCCATCGATCGACTTCCACGCCGTGCCCATATCCAGCAGGTTCACAAAGAAATCGTTGGTCAGCTTGCCCGGGCGAGAGGTGAACACGCCGTGGGAGGAACCGTCATAGTTGGCGCCCAGCACGCGCAATCCTCCAACCAGCACCACCATCTCGGGCGGTGTCAGCGTGAGGAGATGGGCGCGGTCAACGAGGAACTGCTCGGTCGAGACGCGGGATGTGCCCCGGCCGTAGTTCCGGAAGCCGTCGGCGTAAGGTTCGAGGTACTGGAAGGATTCCACGTCGGTTTGCTCCTGGGAGGCGTCGGTGCGGCCGGGGGTGAAGGGGACGGGCACGCCGGCGGCCTGCTCGAGCGCCGCGACACCGCCCAGGACGATCAGGTCCGCCAGTGACACCCTCTTGCCTCCCTGGGCAGTAGCGTTGAACTTAGACTGCACTCCCTCGAGCGCCCGCAGCACCTCGGCGAGCTGCGCCGGGTTGTTGACCTTCCAATCCTTCTGCGGTGCCAGCCGAATACGGGCGCCATTGGCACCGCCGCGCTTGTCGCTGCCACGGAAGGTTGAGGCGGAGGCCCAGGCAGTCGAGATGAGCGCCGACGGAGCGATGCCCGTGGCGAGGATCTCCTTCTTGAGGGCGGCAATGTCCTTATCGTCGACGAGCGGGTGGTTCACTGCCGGGACGGGGTCCTCCCAGATGAGCACCTCGGAGGGGATCTCGGGCCCGAGCCAGCGGGAGCGCGGGCCCATGTCGCGGTGCAGCAGCAGCTTGAACCAGGCGCGCGCAAAGGCGTCGGCAAATTGGTCCGGGTGTTCGAGGAACCGACGTGAGATCTTCTCGTACTCTGGGTCGAAGCGCAGCGAGAGGTCGGTCGTGAGCATGCGGGGCGGGTGTTTCTTGTTGGGGTCAAAGGCATCCGGGATGAACGCCTCGGTATTCTTGGCCACCCACTGGTTGGCGCCCGCCGGGCTCTTGGTGAGCTCCCATTCGAATTTGAACAGGTATTCGAAGAAGTTGTTGCTCCACTTGGTCGGGTTCTTGGTCCAGATGACCTCGAGACCGCTGGTGATGGTGTCAGGGCCTTTGCCGGAGCCGTACTTGTTGCTCCAGCCCAGACCCTGCTGCTCCATCGGAGCCGCTTCCGGTTCCTTGCCGACGTTGTCTGAGTAAGCAGCGCCATGCGTCTTGCCGAAAGTGTGGCCGCCGGCAATCAAGGCCACCGTCTCCTCGTCGTTCATGGCCATGCGCCCGAAAGTGGTGCGGATGTCCTTGGCCGCCGCGACAGGGTCCGGGACGCCATCGGGCCCCTCGGGGTTGACATAGATGAGACCCATGTGAGCCGCGGCGAGGGGTGTCTCGAGGTCGCGGGTATGGGTGTCCTTATGCCCCTTCTTGGACTCGTCGCCGTCGAGGATGCCTTCTCCGGCGATGCCCTCGCGGCCCTTGGAGTAGCGCACGTCGTTGCCAAGCCACGTCTGCTCGCCGCCCCAGTAAGCCGACTCATCGGCCTCCCACGTGTCGGGACGACCCGCGGCGAACCCGAAGGTCTTGAAGCCCATGGACTCGAGGGCAACGTTGCCCGTCAGCAGCAGGTCGGCCCACGAGATCTTGTCGCCATACTTTTGCTTGATGGGCCACAGCAGACGGCGGGCCTTGTCCAAGCTGACGTTGTCTGGCCAGCTGTTGAGCGGGGCGAACCGCTGCTGGCCCTGGCCACCGCCGCCGCGCCATCAAAGACGCGGTAGGTGCCGGCGCTGTGCCACGCCATCCGGATGAACAGACCACCGTAGTGGCCAAAGTCGGCCGGCCACCAGTCCTGCGAGTCGGTCATGAGGTTTCGAAGGTCCTGCTTCAGACCTTCGTAGTCGAGCGTCTTGAAGGCAGCCGCATAGTCGAAATCCTTGGTGTACGGGCTCGCTGCTGGTTGGTGCTGCCGCAGGATGTTAAGCCGCAACTGGTTGGGCCACCAGTCGGCGTTCTTGGTGCCCCCGCCGGCGACGTTGGCATGGCGGATCGGACACTCGCCCATAGTGTTCGCTGCTCAGGTGTGTCGGGATAGGAAGGTGCGGTTATGAATGCGGCCCTAGAGATTCACACGCAGGTTTGCAGAGAGCGAAAGAAAGACGGCGGCAAGGGGCAGAGGGAGGGGATATATGCATGCTTCAGACAGACTGGATGGCTGCCCCGGGGGCCGACCAAGCAGTACCCCGCTCCCGGCCAAGTGTGTAGCATTGCTGTCACATCAACCCCGCACCTATGAGGGGGTGGGATCGCGACATCCTCGGTCCTCCCGTCCCGCTTCTTTGTGATTCGACTTCACATTCCAGCTGGCTGCCCACAATTTCCGCTTGCTAACACCGGCCGATTGGAAGGACTTGAGGGAAGGACGGAAGTTAGGCATGCTCACTGCATCACTTCCCGTTGTTGCTGGTGAGAGGCACTGTATCTACATTCCCATGGGATTTGGAATCTGTTGCTGCTGATCTTTCGTGAGGGGCATTATGCCCCAGACGGTTACAGTCGGTGGGAGTGTGTGTCAGGCATGTTGGACGCTGCACCGACCCGTAATCCGTCGTGCCTGATTGGCCACTTTTGGAACGCTCGGAGCTTCGGAGATTCGACCATGTTCGAGGGCCGTTCCGACGCTCTTAACGCGTCCCCGGCTGGAAGCCGGTCCCCGCGCCAAGCTCATGGACATCCAGAGCGGAAACGTTGGATGCTGTGCTTCCTGTTGCAGGCGGGAACCTTCAGGGACTTGTTTAGCTTGTGGGGACGGCAGTTATTGGGAACCTTGATGACAAATAAAAGTGGAGATGGCGGCTACCGCAGCCGGAGGTGGCAAGGGTTCAAAAGCCACTGTGTAGTGTAAGCAGGCCATGCCACTTTTCACAACCTCAGACGTCCTCTCGCTGGCTCGCTGGCCCACAGCGCATTTCACGTGTGCCCAGACTATGGATGGGGCTCGTGAAGAAGACCGAGTAAAGATGACTCAGGTGCTGGGGCAGAATGCACGAAGCCAAGAGCTATGATTACTAACAGGAGGATTTCCCAGTCCCGGCATTTCATGTCGTCGGTGGGTTCGGTTTTTTGACTCATCTCCTCGACTGACATCGTCATGGTGAGGATGGCGATATATTCGGTGTGACGAAGGTTGAATACCGCTGTTCGAAAGATCCTTGTATCGGCCAGGTTTCCCTGCGACAGAATAATAGCAGGACGCGACAATTCCGCAGGCTAATACCCTTCCAGATGTGAGGGTACCAAAAGAGATATGGAATTAAGAGGCGGGGGACGAATACTCTCGCCACTGGGCCTTAGTAGCCAATGCTGCTAAGGGTTAGATCTTCAGGAGTCCGGGAAGAATCATTGTGCAAATAGCACTCCCTTACACTGCACCCAACCTAACTTCTCTCTCTCCTCTCTCGAGGGACGGGGCCTTGGTCGCCAACATGGTGTCGGAGTGAAAACATTGAGACCGTCATTCAAGCTGATCATGTCATATGAAATGGTAAACGAAATCTCCTCTTATCTTAATACAGCCATGTAGCTTACAGGGGGGAAGGTTCAAATCGATCACCGTCGACACCGAGGTCTCACTTCTACCAGTCCTAGTACATGATTTAGAAGCCAAGCAGGGAAGTATTTTCGGCCAATCAGCCGTAGGGAGCGCAAAGTTGCCACCCACAAACACAGACAATTAATCCAAGTTCTGCGCCTCGCACATCTTCCGGTACATCCCTCCAAGAGAGATAATTACTCCTCATGGGTCCCTTTCTCGACAATCTTTCCATTATGGAAGACACATATGAGATCCGCGTCCTTGATAGTAGACAAGCGGTGGGCAACAGCGAGCGTTATTCTGTCACCCGCCTTGGCTGCTTCGGCAAGTGCGCCCTGCACGATCTTCTCGCTCTCTGTGTCGAGCGCGCTGGTGGCCTCGTCAAGCAGCAGGATCTTTGGGTCGCGGATGAGCGAGCGCGCAATGGCAATACGTTGTCGTTGGCCGCCTGACAGTTGCGTGCCATTTGGACCGGCGGCAGTCGACAGGCCTTCCGGAAGTGATGAGACAAAGTCCCAGGCGTTGGCGGCGCGAAGGGCTGCCTCAATCTGGGAGTCAGGGACTGTGAGAGCCGGCATAGTTGTCGAGGTCGCGACCGCATCAATAGGGGCCGTCGGGTCGTCGATGCCGAGGGCGATATTCTCTCGGATGGAACCCTGGAAGAGTGTCGGCTCTTGCTGGACCAAAGCCACAATGCTTCGATAGAGCCGCGGGTTTAACTTGGTAAGGACGTCGCTGTCGATGCGGATGTTGCCGGTTGAGGGGTCGTAGAACCGCTCGAGCATCGCGATGACGGTCGACTTGCCACAGCCGGACGCGCCAACGACAGCCACAAACTGGCCTTTCCTGATCTGCGAGGGTCAGCTGAGGCAATTCCAATACAGGCAAGGACCCATACCTCCAATCTCCACTCCACGCAGGACAGCAGCATCCGGCCGCAAGGGATACGAAAACCGCACATTGTCCAACTGAATAGGGCCTCCGGATTTGGGACCGTTGTCGCGGTTCTCCTTGTCTCGCGCACCGTGGGCTGGAGTTCGGAAAGCCAGAAGATGTAGTTGGCCGCGTTCTTGCCCTTAGTGATGCCTTGAAACAGTTAGGATGCTGAGTCTCAGACCAACAAAGGAGGATGACTGGTTGAGAATTGGAACATCTGGGAAGTTGCTTGACCCGAGAAGAAAACGCCCATAAAGGCCAGGAAGAAATTGTACATGGACGTCTCGTTGGAGGCAACCAACCGACAACCATACCTATGTCACCACGTCAGAATCGAGTCGATCCACTGCTTGCGGGCCGCATACCAGAAACCAAGGGCCAAGAACCAGTATTCGATGGCCTGGGTTAGACCAAAACAGACCATGACACCAGCAAGGGGCCTGACCGTACCCGACACGGCATGATCCAGCTCAGCCGTATACCGCTCAAGCACGCGCCCCTCGATGGCCAGAGAGGAAACGGTGCGAATCGCGGTGATGGCTTCGGATGCGATGGACGCGCTTGTCGAGTTTCGCTTGGACACCCCATGATCCAACCTCATGTCCAGGCGAATCTTGAGCCAGCCAGCCCCTAGGGCGGCGGGAGGCCACCAAAAACAATCACGAGCCCTAACTTCCAATTGTGTGCAATGCCCAGAATGCTGCATGCCGCAACATTAAGCGCAGCAATAAGGATGAGTCCGATGTTGAAACCCATCAACTCAAAGACAGACTGCGGGTTCGAGTCGACGCGGCTCGCCAAGGCGCCCGTGTTGTTTTCGGGACGATCAAAGAACTGCAAGTCTTGCCGAAGCATATCGTTGAACGTCTGCCTGCGCAGCTTGGGGAAAGCGTCTAAATCGTCAGCACCACAAGTCACAGAAGCGGAGGAATGAAGACGTACTGCGGCCACGACACTCACCGCCCAGCCCATCCCAAAATAGAAGACAAGGCAACCAGCCGCCATGACGATAAACATGGAAGCGAAAAAGTCGCCTCGGTCAGTCATGGCGTCGCCGTTGAGCGTGAAAACATCCATCATCTTGGAGAGCAGGATCGCCTGGCCCGGGAAAAGGGCGGCTGGAGGGCGGTTAATCGGCATTGGTCACAATTACGGAACGGGAACACTCACAGGCTCCGACACAGGAGGCGATGACAACAAGATACCACCATCTCAGTTCCGGAGTGTACTGAACCAGTCGGAGAACCACCCCGATCAAGCCCAGCTGTTTGTGGTTGTCAAAATTGTCGCGCTCCTTTTGAGCCTCCAGGCGGGCTTGGTCTTCTGTTGCGTATCGGGTCATGGTTTTGGTCATCTCGATGGGGTGCCCGTCCTCATCGCCTGTCGCCTTTTCACGCTCGTCTTCTGAGCCCGAACTGTCTGCGGAGACTGCTAGGTCCTGGATCTTGACCAGCCGAGCATATGTTCCATCCTGGGCAATAAGGCCTTCGTGGGTACCTTGTTCGACAATCCGGCCCTTGGACATCACAACGATGTTGTCCGCCTTACGAATTGTCGCAAGCTTGTGGGCAATCACGATGGTTGTGCGACCCGCTGATGCTCTGTCGAGGGCCTGTTGAACGATCCCTTCGGCGTGGGGATCTAGGGCGCTCGTGGCTTCGTCTAGAAGAAGGACTTTGGGTTGTGATACGATGCTGCGGGCGATGGCAATCCGTTGCTTCTGCCCGCCAGACAAGAGACTTCCGCGTTGTCCAATATCGGTATCGTACCCCTGAGGCAGCTCAGAAATAAAGTCATGCGCGAAGGCAATTTTGGCAGCCTCATGAACCTGGGCCATTTGCTCCTCTCTGGTTGCATTTTCCCATGGAGTGCCGACGAGACCGTGGGCAATGTTGTCGAAAACCGACCCCCGGAACAGGACTGGTTCCTGGGTCATGTCAGAGAAGCCATCCAAGGCAACGAAAGCGTGCATACCTGCTGAACGAGGCGAATGTTCTTCCGAAGCCAGTTGAGATTGAGTGTATCGATGGGCCGTCCATCCAGCCTGATGGTTCCCGAAGAGGGGGTGTACCATCTCTCGATCAAGCCAACAATGGTGCTCTTGCCCGAGCCACTTTGGCCCTGTTATGATGTCCTGTCAGATTGCACTACTAAAGATAGAGCACTAGATACTTACCACGAGCGCAGTAACTTTTCCGGCAGGCACGCTGAGCGAAAAATTATCTAGAACCGTGATACCCGGACGGGTAGGATAGGCGAATGTCACGTCCTCAAGTTCCACTTGCCCGACGATCTCGGCGGCTGTTCACCAGACTGGTCGAACGGGTTGATCGCAGACTCACGGTCGATGAGCTTGAACAACTGGGCTGCAGCTGTGGCGGCGCGCGTGAATTCGATAGAGTACGGCGCCAGCATGGTGATGTTGATGGAGCCGATGACGACGGAGAGAAGCACACTGCGCAAGAATCAGCATTTGGCACCGAGTAAAATGAGCCGGCCCTAACCCACGCGAAGATTTGACCGGACGAGTCGATGTCACCCCTTGCAAGCATGTGGATGCCTTGCCAAAATGCAAGACCGAAGCCCAGGTAGATGATGGTGTACTCAGCTGAAAACATGGCGCCAAAAAGAGGCGAGATTTTGTCTCCCCAACGGTGGGCCTCGACGAGGAACTCGTCAAACTTGGCGACCAGCCGAGCCCGCATCTCAAATGCGTGGACGGTGCGAGCACTGGCAAGAACACCCTCGGCAAACGAATTGGCCTGGGCATACACCTCGAGGATCTTGGTCTCGTAGCCGGCCTCGATGGTGGCGACGACGCCCATCACGATGATCGTGGCAGGAGCGATGCAGAGCGTGATGAGCGTGAGCTTCCAGTGCGTGACAAACGCGACGATGAAGGCCGTGACGAAAGCGGAGAGGCCCTGGAACGTAAGACCGAGTTTCTCTGAGATGCCACCCTGGATCAGGCGGCCGTTGGAGGTTGCCTGGGTGGCGATGGAACCTCCCGTCCCGAAGTCGAAGTATGCGACTTCCTGGCCCAAGGCAGACTTGAGGTAGGCATGGCGGATGTTACGCACGATACGATACGGTAGCAGCGTATGTGAAGAGAGCGTTGTACGCGTAAGACAGGACAAACCTGCCGATGCCAAGGTAAACAAAGTAGAGCCTAAGTCCATTAGCTCCGCCCCAGCTGATGTAGTAAGGGACTCGTACGCTAACTCTGCAACATCGCTGAGGAAGGCGTCGGTGGCGGACAACCCCGAGGCATAGTCGGTGATGACGGTGACGAACTTGCCGAAAATCAAATTCTGGAGGGCGATGCCAGCACCGGAACCAATGGCGGCGAAGACCGCGATGGCCTGGAGAGTGTACTCAAAGGCGCCGGCATAGCGGAAGATTCGCTACAGGCAACAGGGCGAGTAAGCACGGGTTCTTGAAGCTCGGCTGGAGATTGGTCGCGTACCCAATATGCATTCCAGGCGTCGCCCTCCTTCCCGTTCGTCTCCTTGTCCTGCGGGTCTGTTGCTGGTGGTGCTGTGGACTCCTTTCCCGGGCCATCAGTGTCCCTGTCCTTGTCGATGGTGACTGCCATCGTTCCTTGAGTGGGACGGTGATGTGGAGGCGGTCTTTAAGGGTCCAAGACGAATGCAGACACACATCTCGATATCCGGACGAAGAGACGTGCGTGGTGCTCTCGGTGATGCCATCTTTTTGAAGATTCGATCACGGCTTGGCGCCAAGTGCGCCATCGTGTACGCCGGTGACTCGCTTCGGGACTGTCGTTGCAATGACCTGACCCGGACGAGGGTCCCGGTGCAGGACTGAAAGTTTGTCAAAGGTGGAAGCCCGCTTGGCACTGGGTCCAGCAATCGAATCCTCGGCTAAGCACACAGGGGAAATGTGGTGTGGAGGCTGTAAGAGGGATCGATTGCGTAAGCCTCAAGAAATGCTTGTGAGTGTTGGCCCAAGCGTCAGCATGGAAACCGCGTTCCGCGGGCCGCGCGGGATCCGTGTCTTTGCCTCCGACACCAAAGCCCCGGAGTTGCCAGGTTTAACACAATCAAGGTCCATCGGGCATTGGACTCGAATGCCCTAAACCGGAGGGCGTGATTGAGCGATGGAAGATCCGAATGTCATGGACGGAGCCGGCTCGCCATTACCCACCACTTCGCAGACCCCTGTCCCGAAAGCTGCAAGTGTTCCCCGTCTTGATTTTAGCCTTGGACCGGAAACAGCTGGGCTAACTTAACCTTTTGCGTTCTGGCATTGGGGTAGTGTGATGCCTGTCGTGCTCGGAAGGTGTGTTGCCCTCCTTGTTTGCCCGTGCCCCTGGCATCTGGAACGCCAGTGGCCTCTCTCATCCCCAACCAGGACTAATCGGGACTTGATCACAGATCCGTTGCAACCGCGAGTCTCCATGTGCCCACTGTCTGCACGCCAAGATTGAGTGCACTCACTCGGAGGGAAGACCAAAGGAGAAACGAACGAGGATCCTCCTGAGCCATCAGTAGTGAGTGTCTCCGCATGGCCCGTCTCCTTGCCATATTCTTCCTTACAAGTTCCTCTGCCAATCAGTGAAAAGAAGATTGATCTCATCGACCGGCGACTGGATGGCGTTCTTCGCTTGCTCGAGGAGATCAAAATACAACTCCCTTCGCCGTCCTCTCAACCAGCGGAGGCCACGAGCTCGGCCAGATTTGCCTCCTCGAGCCCAGCGAGCCACGTCAGCCACGCCGAGACCGTGGGAACCGTGGTTGAGGGGGAGTCATCGTTGACGGCACACTCAGTCTTTGCCAACAACCTTTTGCATAAGGTGGTCAGCAGAGACTCGAGACCAGAGATGCGTGAAGGGATAGACGCTCCCGCCACGCAGTTGAAGCCATGAGGACGCAACCTGCCACGCATGAGATGACATATCCCCACGCCAGAGCCACCCGCCAGGTTGTCCCGGAGGGATGCGAATTGCCCCCCATTGGTAAGACCCTGGAGATGCTCAAGCTCGCAAGATGTCAGTCTCAAGTATCCCATCAATCATTCACATTATGTTTCGATGTTTCCGGGGTGCCTAACTACTAACTCCAACAGCTTCCAAACAACCCAGTCTCTCGTGGGTCTCGGATCTATTTGGCATGAGCAACTTCCCCGAAATATGCCTATCGGCTTATATCACCGACGAATATCAAGCGTCCCGGTTCATCACCGCCAGCGTCATCCTTCACTATCTCTTCCTGACTTACGGCAATGTTCTTCCGGATAAGCGAGAAGAATATCTTGAACTCGCCCGAACCTGCGGGGTGAACCTTGAGACGGCTCTTGCGAGCTTGCCCTTGCACCTGCCAGCAAGTGAGGAGACGATCACCGCGCTCTCGCTAGGGGTAAAACCGTAGCCGATTTCAGTCCCCGAGCCTCCCGCTAACTACATGCCAGGCTTTCTACGCTGTGGAGTTGGCAAAACCCTCTCTAGCATGGATATATCTTCCAAAGCTTCTGAGCTCTGCCAGGCTCTGGGTTATCACCGAAGCGAAACATTTACGACCGAGACCTTGGATGAGGCCGGGCGCAAACAATTTTCTTCTGGGTTGTATACATGCTCGACAAAAGCCTCTCGCTCCGACTTGGGCGGTCGCCGACGATTCAAGAGTACGACATCACAGTGCCAGACCCCGCCAGAGATGGCCCAGGTCAAACCGCGATCACACCCGTCTTCGCCTTGTGGGTGTTCACCTCCCGGATACAAGGTCAGATCTATGAGCAACTCTACAGTCCGCGAGCGATTGCACAGCCGAATAGTGTGCGTCAAGCCCGGGTGCAGATGTTGCTGGACCATCTTAGTGAATATGACGCGCTCACAGACGAGACGATGGTGAGCCTGGTTCCAATACACTCCGTGGATGGGTACAGTCCATTGACGTCACCTCTCAGGCAACGTGGGCGACGCTCTCGAGAGAGGCAGCCGGAGATGACATGACAGACTTCTTCATCCGGTCTGACCATGTGCTTCGTCTATCAATCCGAACGCTGATCCTTCGAGCTGTTCCTAATCCGATTGGATCGCCCACGACATTTACAGGGTTGCATCCAGGCTGCCAGAGCGACACTGGCTCGACACCAGGACTGCATGGCCATTGTTGAGAGGAGCAGCGCCGGCTTGTTGCTTTACTCAATTTATATGAACTGGTATGCTCGCCCCAGGCGGATGGACCGGCAAATGCTTACCAGTTAGGACAATACTGTTCGCTCCATTTGTCCCCTTCATTGTCCTCTTCTGCCAGGTCATTGAGACTGGGGATCGAACGGACCTCGACAGGCTAGGAGGATTCATCACGTCACTCCACAGCCACACAACACCATCTCCGAGGCGGTAGACAAGCTTTTTCGTCTCTTTCAAGCCCTCTACAGTGTTGCTTCACAGTATGTCCAGTCCCACGCGGGCGCTGGCGAAGATGACCCACAACAGAGCAAAGAGGTGGATGCGTGGCTAGCGGCTATGGGGTTTCCGTCACAGATTGGGCAAGAGCAGCCAGAGTCGGCGCACTTGGCGAACGATGCTGGCGGTCAGGCATTCCAGCGGGGAATCAACCCGATGATATGGATGGGAAACGGGATCCAGCTCGAGGATTGGCTGTACAACAACGAGCAAATGATGGCTTTTCTGGAGGATGGATTCCCTGAGGGCGGTGCCTAGACCGGAAGGTAGGGAACGTTGTTGCAGTTGTGGCTGCAGCTCGGAAACTGTTATATATGGGCTCGGACTTCTGGCTTTGGTTGCTTCCTCATCTTTGACTTTGATGACTCCGTAAGTGGCCCTGAGCTACACAATTGCAAGCCAAGACATGATGGCGCGTGTCATGGCACCCTCGTGGTATCCCACCGCCGAATCCAACGCGACCCGGACATGCACCTCGCCCTCGCATTCTACCAGCACAAACGTTCTTGTCCTTGAGAATGCCGTAGTCGGTGTGTCGAGTGGCGAGCACCGTCTCTGCCTGCACATGCCCTTTGGCAAAGACACGGCAGCAGTCCAAGAAAATCTCAGCCGTCCCGACTGTTATCATCAGTTTTCCAACCAAGCCCGGGCGGCCGTGAGCAATCACCTTGCTCCAGACATCGCATGACCCCTTCACACCGCACAAGTTCGCCCAAATCTCATCATCTTTGCCTTTCCAGGCCGCCTTGAACCCATCCACCTGCGGGCGGTTGAGGTAATCATTCCCATCGTTACTCTCATAGCTCCCCGCGTCCGTTTGCAGCCGGACAAACGGACTCACAAATGGCGCAGCCTTGAACTGGCCGTCCACCGCCAGCGCTGGCGCATACGGCGATGGCTTGATCAGGTGTGCAAGCAGTGCGCCAACGAGCTGTCCGCCCGCGCTGTCCCCTGCAAGGATGATATCTGTGGGCGGCACTGCCATCTCGTGCAGGAGATACCGCAGCGCCGCGACACACTGGACCAATTGGGCTGGGTAGGGATGCTCTGGGGCGAGGGCGTACTCGAGGATGACAGCCTGCTTCGCACCGCAGGCTGCCGCACATCGCATAATGAACGGCATGTGGGCTGACTCCAGTAAGGGATTTACGAAACCGCCGCCGTGGAAGTACAGGAGCGTCGGCGCTGTTCCATTCTCTGGTGAGTCGGTCGGCGTGACGAAGTGGAGCGTCGGCGGGGGGAATGCCCACGCTCCCTGTGTTATGACCGGCGCTAATGGGACTGAGAGTGATGGCTCTGCGGCAGATGCCGTGTTTCTCACAGTATTGCTGGATCGCCTTCGCAGTTGGGACCCGTCGGACCAGCCATCGCAGGTTGCGGATCGGGAAAGACGCTCTCTAGGCCTGAAGGAGTGTGAGGGCAAGTCGTTGGCGCCAGTGGAGAGTTGCGTTGTGATGGAATGCCAAGCGGAAAAGCCAGCAAGCGGCTGGGGCGAGTGTTATCGGGATCAATGTCGACACAAGGACAGGTGCTCACTTACCAAAAAGTGGAAGGTACCCAACGAAGTTGACCAGGTCCCACAGAGAGGGCTTCTCCGTTGCGGTAGACGCGTCGTTTGCAGGCATCTTTGGCAGGTCCCGTTGCAGGATGAGTTGGTGTGTTACCGTGTCTCCATCTCACTGTTTTTGGAATGCCTGGCAGGCGGGCAAAAGCAATTGATGGCCCACATGAGCAGCAAAGCGGGGTAGTTACAGTACAGTAGTTACCCACTACTTTCCATTTCCTGGGCTTGTCTTGGCCCTGACAAGTTTCGCTTCAGTGTCTCCATGTTTTTTTCCAAAGTGCTCAGGACATCCACGCTTTTCCTACCGACCTATCTTCCACGCTCTCTTTTAAGGACTGATAAAGAATTCACTGGACGTCCTTCAGAAGACAACGCCTTTGAATACACCTGATTACAAAGTTGCCGTTCCAACCCCGGCTCTGCGGGCTGGTTGAGTCGCCATCTGGAAACAACCAGAGCCTCAATATGTCTTGTCTCCCTCCTATTCTTTCGGATCTATGGGCCTTGATTTCATTACGCCAGCTCTCTCCTCTCATGAGTTTCCGAGTCGACAGGAACAGGAGCCAAAGATGATGAGTTGGCGACAAGTCAAAATCATGTCATTCAATCGCTGTAGGGGGGTGAGGAAGTATACGTGTATCCAGGTCTTGCAGAGAAACTGGGCCTCGCTTCATACCTTGGCAGTTCCTGATCCCATTCGGGCCGCAGCATTGATGGACCATCGGTGGCCGGTCTCCACCATGTCCCGGCGTCATGAGTCCCCGGCGGAACCGGTCGAGCCGGACTTGCGGGAGTGAGGGCGTGCCGCTGGCGTTACCGATCGACCGCGCCTCATGAGATCGGACGGTTTGCACAACGTACAAGCCAGAATTCTTGCATGCTTATTTTTACACTAGCAGCTCTTGAGCGCAGTGTGACGCCGAGCTCCGCGGTCCAGGGTCTCCGCCCCAACGCTCTGCCGATCAACGTCGTACCGCTTGTCAATACGAGCTCCGGATGCATGCTGGCAAGAATCAGCTGAGTCCTTCCTCACCAATACGAATTAATGTGGCATTTCCATCAGGATATGGCCCACAGCCTGAATCCATTGCCTCAGCACTTACAGAGGGTTGGTGGAGAGGATCGTCGGGAACCTCGCAAGACGAGCAAGTGGCGGCTTTGCGGGGCCGAATGAAGTCAGTCTACGATGGGGCTTGGTAAAAGGAAGGCTATATAATGCAGAGGCAGGTCACGTCCCAGACGATTCCAGAGCATCTTCTCAGCCGTCTCACAGCTTTCACATTCAACTTGCCCAGAAAAAACAACAACCCTGAGCCGATTCGATCTGCTTGAGCAGCGACACACCCTCGAACACCATGCACTTCAATCACTTTCTCTTCGGGCTTGTTGCTGCTGCGAGCAGCGTCGTTGCAGCCCCAACACTTGACAACCGTGCCGACGCAATCTCTGCCATGGCAGAGGTGCCGCAGTGGAAGATCAAGTCGTTCACCCGAACCTGCAACGCCGGTGACACCTCCTGCACTGTCTCCTTCAGCATCGATACGCAAACGGCGCCCGCCACCAGCTGCTCATACACCGTCACTGGTAACCCAGCTAGCCGAGCATCGACCAACGGCATCACATGTGGCCCGTACACCATCAGCTCGGGCTGGAGCGGCCAATTCGGCCCTGAGAATGGGTTCACAACCTGGTCTGTGGTTGACTGGGGCAAGAGGCTGATCGTCTGGCCGGCCTATTCCGATCGGGAGCTTGTCAATGGTGTCCCTGTCACTCCTGACAAGAGTTATGCTCCCCAGACACTGGCTTAAGAGGCAGGAGGGTGCAAATGGGGATTGGATGGAACTGGGTAGACAGATAATCAACGAATCGAATATAGCCGCTGTCGCATCTTGCCAACAGGTACTAGTATTGCGTGTCGGTGATGATTTTAACCTTCATGCCATAGGATGCTGAGAAGATCCTTGATTGCTGCCTGGGGGTCTAAGGGTGACGGGAACAATTGTCCCAAAATCTTGGTCCATAGATAACTAGACAGTCGCCTGGAGCCAAATGATGGTCTAGCCGATACCTGGGTTCGAGGCTCTTCACCGTCCTGCTCAGCAGACTCCTATGTCTTCGTGGACGAAACAAACAAAGTGTATGCTTCAAGGTTGCCTGATAAATGGTGGACCAAGGAACACAAGATCCTAGCGAATAACAGATTGATTGGGCATCTCGACTGGAGATGTCCTCCAAGCTTCCAGACCCGACTAGCCGCAACCCAGGTGCCAAACAACTCTGGATCAGGAAGGCTCTTAGGCGTTACTTGCACCCACACATATCCGTACACCTCGAATATATCCATCACGATCCTGAACCACGCCTTGAAAGGTCTGGACATGTTTGTTTATCAAGCCCTCAAGCAGGTGACAGGATCAGTGAGGGTTACCCACGTCCTGGACGACCATCTGTTCCAGGAAGACCTATCTTACTACCCAGAGGATGAAGGCCGCAAAACCGGCACATCACAACCGCCATATGCAATTCCTGCGACCATTGGCACCGAAATTCGTGGCCTCATTTGTTTGGATGGTGTGTATGAGGACGACTACCCGAACTCCGAGGAATTGTTCTACGAGTACGATCGCAGGAGGGTGGAGTACGAGGTTGTCTACCGCCGCGAGCATGCCATTTGGCTCAATCACTGTCCTGGAAAGATGGCGCCCCGTGAACTTACCGTTGCATATATTGCCGTGAGTACATGTGTGATGATTTGAAGACTATGCGGTGTTTGTTGACTGACAATCTATGGCGTAGTATTGTAACAAGCCGTGGATGAACGAGCACTACTCATCGGCTGTTATCATTGCAGACTTCAAAGAGCACCAAGGCTCGCAACCTGAAGAGTCCAAAGAGTGAAGGATTAAGGACCAGGGAATAAAGGCTGCAGCACATACCCCTTGACAGGAGAAATGCAAGGAAACGATCGATACGTTCAAGGCCTTGCAGGCTGTTTGCGCAGTTGGCAATAGCACGCTGAACCTTGAAGACTTTGGTTGTAAATCTAGACGGCCATGGTAGCGGGTCTCAACTCCGACATAGGCCGCGTTGATCGTGTTGCTGACCAAGACAACTAATTACGACCTGTAAACCACCTAAGCATCTTCCTTCCATGGCTTCTAGACTACTACAACCCGGGACTTCGGAAATTGTGGTTTGAACCGATCCCCTTCCATTGCTTCCCCATACATCAGTCCATGAATATATGCTTCTCCAAGCAGCTTAACCTCATCTTTCCCTTCACATTCCCGGAAGACCAAAGGGACTCCCCCCCCTGGACAATACCAATAATGTCTCCGACGCATGTTCGAGGGGGCACGAGCCCGCAGTATCCACTGTCTGTCATACAGAAGAGTCTCTCTGCGCCTCTCTGCAGCAGGGGTTGCATCCATCGAGTATCGTGCCCTTCCTGTTCTTCAACGCCTGGGACGGCTATCTTGACGCTCTTGGGCTGGGAGGAAACGGAAACGGAATTCCACATGTAAACTAGACACCCAAGCGCCCATGCCGATGTCCTCTCCTTCGTTGGAACATTCTGTGCCGCAGCGTTTGCAGTGAGTGTCCTCCAAAATGCATCGACTGGGTCAGGGTACTGCTCTGATCGGCTCACCACTCCTAGTTGTTCCGAGAGCCATTGCCCAAAATTGCTCAGGGCAGAGACTCCAAGGGTGGCGGTCAGGACCTCTTCAGTGATATGCACCACACGGCCGATGCGAGCACCTAATAGAGTAATCCTTCTTCTGTCTTCCTCTACTCCTAGGGCGAGCGGGCTCTGGCCAGAAGCAAAGAATCGCTGCTGTCGGCTTAGGCGGAATATCTTCCTCGTCTCCCACCAGTCCGGAACCCAGGAGGGAAGGCCCTGCGTGACGGGCTCAAAGCATATGGTTGCAAAGACCCCAAGACCGCTAGGCTGTGCGAGAAGAAAGAGTGCAGATTCAGTGTAGACGTCGACGCAGACTTCTGATAGTTGACGCTCAACTCCAATGGCACAAATCCACATCCCTCACGTCGTCCCTGAGCATCGCTAACGGCGCGGAATACACCGTACAAGCCGTAGATCTTGTCCCGGGGGTCGGAGCAGAGAAGATGCTGTGTGGCCTGTATAATGTCAACCAGGGCCATCTTCTTGAAGCCGCGGCGGAGACTCGCCATTCTCCGGATTGCCCATCCAGTCCCGGCGTCCTGGTCCGGATTTTTGAGTCCGCTAAAGTGGAGTATGCACGGGATCTTCTCTTGAGTGATCAATCCCCCAAGCTCGTCCAGCATCGTCCATGGCATCTTGTGTCGACCACACATCATGATCATGTTTTGGTTGAGAACAGATTCTTGAAATATCCAGAGCCTGCGAGTCCATGACGAGTTGAACATATCCTGGATGCTGCGAATAATGGGGTCCGGGTGGTACTCGGTCGGATCCTAGGCAACATCATCGATGCCCAAGTACGAGCACATGTCGAGATATCTCCGTTCCTTCTCCTCCAGAGTGCTTATCGGAAGTTGTGGTTGAGCCCATTGTATCAACTTCCTTGCCATGGCTATTGCTGCTGCTGTGTTGCCGTTGCTGTCTCCGATGTACGTGACAACTCTCTCTGCTTTGCTATAAATGTCGGCCATGAGCTTGACCTGCATGCTCTTCTCGCAGTCGTCATTCTGGTTGATGCATATTCCGTCCGCCCAGATAGTTCTCGTCCTGGAGTTGGCGGCTGCCAGTTGAAGGTTCCGCAACGCGGTGAACAATGAGACTGTCACTAGCAAGCGCTGCTCTTGACCCTGCTCAATCACCTTCACCTCGACCGTGCGGTGGTCTGCCCATTGATAGGACAACGCCTCATAGCTAGGAGCGGCCGCAAGACTGTGGCGTGAAAGGCTGCAGCGAACCTCGTCTGAATTACCGGTCTCGAGGTGCAAGAGGCGGATGCCATGCACCGCGAGGGGTTGATAGGCATATTCCATGGCAGATGTGCTGAAAGATAGGCCCTGAATCTGTCACTGTACTTTCTTAAGGATAGCCGAGATGTATTACCGTACATAGAGAGATTGCTTCGCAAAAGCATACTAATCACGGTGAAGAGAAGAAGGAATATTCTAACTGCCCCCAGTCCATCCACACAGCCGACACTGGCTGTTACCCTGCACCGAAGCTCTCAGGTCGCCCACGCCACAGCTGGCTGGTGAGGGAGGCTGGGAGGGCTATGTTCTTGCCATCGCAATATCTCGGAGCCCTTCGAATCCAACGCCGGCATGTTGCCCGAAACTGAGTCGACAGCTCTCTGTCTCATCCCCTCACCTCGGCCACCTTCGTCCGCGCAACATCCTCCTTCGACGTCTGAAAATCTTTCTGTGACGGCACCCACAATGCCGAATCGCCAAGCTTGTCAGCGGTGAGACCTGCGCGCCCGGGATTCTTCATGCCCGCCTCTAGCTGCCGCTGGTATGAGACGTTTCTCAACCGGTCGGCTTCGGTTGGGGTGAGATGAAGCTGTGTCCGATATTAGCGGTGTTCGTGCGACATGCACCTTCATTGACTTACATAAATCTCTACCCCTGCCGCATGTATAGCAATGGCGAGCCAAAACGCAGCTCCGAAACTCATGCTCAACATAGCGTTGACATTGGCTCGGGTGCCCTCCATGGTTGCCGGGACAAGGACGGCCTTGTTCGGATCAGCGCCCGAGACGTAAGACTCGCAATCCGGGAATCCCTGCAGTGCCTTCTGTGCAGATCCCAGAAGGAACACGACTTCCGCACAAGATTTTGGGACGAGATATCCATGGTTGCTCATGATCATCGCCGACAAGATCATGATGATGCGCATGGTGATGATAGAACCGGCCTTCCTGGGAGGTCAGAAAGAAAACGGCCGTGGACGAGGGACACTCACATAGAACCAGGCCCTTAGCATCCATGCTCGATGTTGCTCAACCTGCAAGCGCTTGACATTGTAAAAGGCGAGCGCCAGAGACCCAACAAAGGCGATTGACAAAACCCCAACTGCCATCTGCACTTCTACTCGGCCACCAACGGTATTTCTCGCAACCATCAGGGCACCAGCGGTCGAAATGAGACTTAGGACGAGGACGAGATAGCCATTGATCCGGTGAAAGAGAAGCAGCCGGTGACGGATAACGGGCACAAACTGGAGACAAGCGAGGAGTGCCGCGGGAAGAATTGCGGCAAGATGCAGGAGAATACCGATCCTGTCGACTGAGCCTGGAGTGTAGTAGTAGCAGTCGAGTGGTTTGTCTCCGGCTTTCGAGGTGCAGGCACGGTCAAGGGCGAGGTATTGGAGTCGAGCGAGGGTAAATCCGAAGAGGGCGCCGCCGAAGATGAAGAATAAAACGAAGTTGTACCCTTTTGTGAATCCGATTCGGTGGTAGATTTTGCGGGTTAGCGCGGCAAACCAGTTTGCTGGAGGACGGGAAGCCATGCTGACGGTTTTGTTGTGAATGGAGCAGTGGATGACCAAGGGCTGGGAGTTGAGGAAAACATGAGATGTTCGAGCACTTTATGTTGTTTAAGCCAGCGCTGAGTCGCGGATGGAGGTCGAACGTTGAAGCCATGTTTCCTCAGTCCGAGGGCGAGGCTTGCGTCAGCAGAGGGCTTAGGTTAGGGGATATGCGGTGAGGAAGTTGTCGTGTCTCTTCTGTGATCAAGATGGAATGCGAATGCGAATGCGAATGCTAGCGGGTAAATCATCATCCCGACAAGGGCGAAAGTTGCTTGCAACAAACGCAAAGCAATATCCAATGTGTGTTGAGCTGCGATGAGGAGACCACGTAAGCAATCTGACGCAGCTCACTTGGCATTACAGAGTAATGTACATTGTAAGCGAGTGCACTCGCTTGTGTGGTGCATTCGCTTATAATATACATTAACTGACTTTGAATGGAGCGCAACACTGGGGGTCGATACATAGGAAATGAAGGTGTTGAGAAAGGCGAGAAGTGCTGAACTTGAAGGTGTGCTTACTAGTTGTGAGCTAAAGTGTTGGCCGCATAATTATCGCGTACCAAAGCAAGTGCCATTTGCCGACCAATTTTCGCGGTGGAGTTGGTGGGAAAGGTACAGTAATTAAGTTAGCTCTGACCCAGCATTGCCGAATACTGTCATGTGACCTGTCTATACAAAACCCTGACCCTCCCAGCCCCATCCTCTTATTCCGCGGCACTGTTGAGCGCAGGGGCTGCTCAGGCAGTGGGTTCGGCTCGGCCACGCAGGGCCGCCTCAAGGGCTTGGCAATCCAGACCAGAGTTGATTCAGACAATATTCTGTGGAATAATCAATATTGTTGCCCTCTATTCGTTGCTATTGCGCCGCCACGCTACGATTCTAGTTCATCGGGACGCAAGTTCCGTGAGCCGGGTTACGTTATACTAACTACCTTTTGGTCTTTGTGACTTCGGACATTTGTCCTCACGCCCTAATTACAACTCGGCTTCTTCAGCTTCTTCCTGACCCACTGAGCGATGCGCATTACAAACAATCTGGGAACGTATCCGAGTCTCCTTCGGCCAACCCCAACAGGCAGGTCCTTCCCAGTTCACTACCTAGTGGTACATCCTGCGTCCCACACTAGCACCAAGAGGACGTCCACGGGGAAATCAACACCGGGGTTTGAGACAACTCAATCATCAAAATTACCTGACAGGCCTCATTTTCAATCCTTGATGTTGATGCCCATCACAGGGCAGGTGATCATCCCCCCCCTTCGGAAAAGCCGATCAATCTAGAAGACCGCACATGGCCAAAACCACTGCATCCGAGCCTTCCTCTCCATTCACATCCCCAACATAGCCGAGCCTGCCCGAACCGACTTCAGCAAACACCACGGCCGCCTCATTCGAAGTTTCCTCCTCGGTGTACCACACTGCTGATCTGTCCACATTCTTCACGAAGAGAGCCTTTTGGCTGTATGCCGCTGGAAGGCGATTCGCTAGGCGGGCGCCAACGACGTGACGGCGCAGTTTGACTGTCTCCCGATGATATGATCCGCGGCGCCATGGAAGGCCGAGTCGAGCAAAAAAAGCGGTCGAACTGGCCCATAGTCACCATGCTGCTGAAGCAGCCCGCCAGCACGACGGTGGCCCCTCCACGGAGGCGGTCGATGACACACTTCCAGACTTGCCTTTGGCGGGCTATGGCGCCATCGGCGACGAGGATAACGGTCGGAGGGTGCTCCTGGTTAAGCACACTGAGGGCGGCCGAGGGCGTCGTGGCTCGCTCCATCTTGGCTCTAGAAGTAATCTGTGAGACGAGGTTCCCCCAGACATCGTCAAACAGACCCTCAGACTCCAGGCACAGTGCTAGGATATGAGGGTTCGAGTGAGTCCCAGAAGTCGTGGTCGATGTCATCGTAGTCCGGGAATCTCCAATCAGGACATCTCTGAACTCGACCTCGGCCGTCCCCTTCTCGGCGGCCTCCTTTGCCGCAGTGTCGGCAACCGCATTTAGGTCCCTTGGTATTCTCCAAAGAGCAACACGGAGCCCACGATCTTTCCATCTTTCTACCTCGCCTAACAACATCTCCCACAGATCTCTATTCTTGACATCGCCACCAGTGCGCGTCTTCCATCCGTTGCGAACCCAGCCTTTGGCCCAGCCGGTGGCGCCATCAATCACATAGGACGAGTCGGTTGCAATGACCACACTGTTGAAGCCGTCGCCATTCCAGTCACAGAGGCGCAGCGCGGCGATTACCGCCCGTAGCTCAGCTCGGTTGCTCGTCGCCACGGAGTCGTCCCCGAATGGCCCCTTGTCCTCGAGCCGGCCGGATGCAACGCTAGCCGGGCCGTACACGACTGCCCAACCTGCCCGAGGATTTGGCTGCCCGTTGTTCGAACAAGCGCCGTCCGCGTACACGAGTACCGTTCTTGGCTCGTTGCCCGAGACAAACCGGAGGCTCCCGACACGGCCGATACGAGTTGCGGGAAAGTGCTCCGTCGGGGTGGAGCTCGGCAACGTAGGCTTGAACACGGATGGAAAGGCATCCCCGACGCCACGCCTTCTCGCCAAGTTCTGTGTTCTCTGTTCTGAGGCTACCGACCGAGCGTTGCTTGCAGGCGCGATGGCAGCGGGGCCTTCGTATACAGGGACGTACGAGCAGGTATCAGCCTCGATCATCACGATGGCGTCCTCGCTCTCTTGCCATGCTTTTTTACACTGATACAAAGCCAGTTGCGCCTCCTCCACAGAACCTTCGGAGTAGAATGGGGGCGGGGCGGGGTCATCTTCCCCATCATCGACCAAAGCATCCCAGAAATGTGGATTCGCCTCATTCACAGCTCGACAGAGCGTATGATATTGGTTTGTCAAAGCCTCCGTCGTTGTCGCAATCCGTCGCATGCCGAAGGTTCGAACTCTTGATCGCACCAGCCTTCCGACAGGTCGATCAGACGCCGTGAAATCGTCAGACACTGACTGGCATGCTCCAAGATCGAGAAGAAGACGCAGCTTCAGAAGTGTGGAGCATGACGAGATGACTGAGGCTCATTCTAGTAGGTCCGGAGAAAAACATGTCGATAGGCTCGAAAGCGTCGGCATTGCGGATATCCAGATACGGCAGGGTGGGGTCGCCCCAGTCATATTGTCCATTTGTAGTGATCCTTGTCGTCAACGGTGGCAAACCACTTGAGGAAATCGTAGCACTCCTGCTCTCGGCCAAGCCGCAGCAAGAGGCCAGGAATAACGTCCCGCACACCCAGGTTGTCGGCCCGACAAAGGTGCAGCATGTCAGAGAAGTGCTCGAGCGCCTTCTCGACGGCTGTCACGGTGTCGACTTTGAGGAGTGCGTCGGCGGCGGCGAACCGCGCTTTCATGTAATCCCGAGTGCTGAAGATGCCCCAGAAATTTCCCACGCCGGTTTCGAACGGGTTGCCAGAACTGGCTCGAAGTGCGGCCTCCTCACGCTCGAGGGCCTGTCGGGTTTTCTTGATTGCGTCGCAGACTGCCTTGTGTTTCGACCGGTGAGCCGACTGATGTGCAGGGCCGCAGTAGCTGACAACTTTGCAGCCGCCGCATCGAAGTAATCCTGAAGCTGATGCACACAATGGGCAGCTCTTCTGAAGCGCGTGGGGAACCTCATCGCCGTCGGTGAACCGGTAATAGTCGTGATCCATGATGGCTGAACAAGGGTTGAAGCCTGAAGCTCAGCGCCTGAGCGGAGTGTATCGAGAATTGACAGCTATGACTGCCCAGACTGGTATTCTTGTGGTGGGTTGGGGTTGAGGGAGAGTGGAAGAGCAGGTTGGCCCAACTGTTCGAGGTACATAGGTGGTCTGTGCTGGCAAGTCCACCCGAGCCACAATCATTGTGTGTGGGGCCCCAGTACCCCACACCTCTTGCAGCCAGCCTCTCTTTCCCTGCCAGAGCTTCCACGGTTAGACCAGAACACCACGAATACCATCACCAGTTTCCCCGTCCCCCCCAGAAAAATCATCGCATTCGTTCTGCTTTGCAGGTTCCAACCAGACCAACCCCGAACCCAATGAGTATAGGCCCTTCGCATCTTCGCATAGGGTAAGACGCCGTAATAAGCCAACCTTCTAGCCCAATCCATCCTCCGCGGCAGTGCCTACAAATGTCCAAATAAAGCAACCTCCCAACCACCCGCCAATTCAACCGCCGCCCCCCCTCCCCCTTCCCACCGGCCCCAAAGCAAGCCAGCGACCCCGCCCCATTTACGCCTACAATCGGCTCAGCGCCATCGAGATGGCCGTCTACGGACGGATGCGCAGCCCTCGCTGTAGCGCTCCTCGCGCAGTGGGGTAACATGGGTGCGGCCATCATCATCACCTACTACACGCCTATAATCGGCTTCGGCTGCCAGTCCGGGTCGTATCTGCTCCACAGGCTTATGAGCACGCGGTGCTAGTTATATTTGTTGCGTCGAGAGTGTTGTCGCATTTGGCGATGAGGGTGTATAATACTCTTCCGTTGGATGCTGATTATCGCAAGATTGCCCAAGGGGCGTGAATTGGGGCATCTTCATGGCGACGGTGGTGGTAATGTCCCTCATTCTCTATTGTCTGTTCTACTTCCCCTTGACGAGAAGGTTAAGCGAGGGTAGGAAAGGTCTCTAGGAAACACGTCAGCACATGGCTGTCGGGATTAACGCAAGAGGGGCGGTTGGTTGAAGCCAGCAGAGCACAGTGCGGTCAAGATACATCACAGAAGACGTTCCTCTTCGTAGCTGATGCGACCCTGCACGAAACGCTCCAAGACTGTCTCGCCCCCCATCAACGATTAGTTGACCACCCGTGTTTCTTCCCTAGCCAGTAAAACCGTAACGACCTGCAGGTGAAATAACGACCTGAGTCGCACAACAAAACACAGTTTAACGTTAGTGTACACAAGAACCCGCATCATCGGGAACATCAATTCAAGTTGCTGCCCCTGCGCAGAACACTACATTTCTCCTCTTCCCAGCCCCCACTTCCATAGCTTCACCGTCCACTTGCCGGTTCGCAGAACATTCTGTGGATCTATTGAATTTAGGTGTCATCGTCTTGGTCGAGATGTCTCTGTGTGCGAAGGGACTGGAAGTAGATAGACGCAGCCGTATGCGGCATACAGCGGGATTAAGTGCTTGTCATTGTCGGCTCTTGGGTACATCTATATGAATCGTATGCTGTCAGCATGTTGTCATATTATGGTCAATAGTGCGCCTGGTCTCGTTATCTCACCACCCTCCTTTCTCTAATATCAGCTGTCTCTGCATGATGCAGCTGCCTCGCATGCAACCAACCAGCAGGTGACCAGGTGGCTAGTAGAGTTTCATCGTCTCAGCAGCAAGCGTACGACCTTACCGGAGCTGGACGCCTGCGAAGGCAGCTCGCTTGCGGTCCTACAGTCCGATTGGCTGCTACATGTGGGGATAACTTCGTATTTGTCCGAGTTCTGCATGTTGGCCCCGCGAGCCCAGGGCTGAGTGACCGATCCAAGGTGATCATCGACCGAGCGGGATCTGCCGGTCGATCGAGCGGATAGGCCCCAGGGTCCAAGGTATTTGTCAGGCGCGATAGCCGAAGCTTGCATAGCTGGATCCCACCCACGGCGTTGACCACATCCGTGTTAACTTGCATATGCCCCTCGAGCTCATCAGGCTCACGAGCTACAACATGTACACTGTGGGAAGGTCTGTTCACTTGGCGATGCTACGCACCTTGACGGTCACCATAGGCCACGTCACATAGCGGGCCGGCGAATTATGTTCAAAGGTCATACATAGTTCGGAAGCTGCATCAACACAATCATGAACCGCTCGCCAACATCGATCTGCGTGGTCTCCAACTTCTCCCCATGCAAGTGGTTGGCTGAGATCGACACCTTACCGGTGAAGTATTGCTGCAACGACCGGGGCGAGCCTGAGCTGCGCTTGTTGAGGTCCGACTGGATCGTCGGTTGCTGATGTTCACAACTTTACTGTCGACTTGCGGAGTAACACTCCCCAATTGTCGCGGTTTCCTGGGGCAAGAACCAGCGCTCATCAAGTCAAGTAACGTCAAATCAATTCAAATCGACTACCCTTCAAATCAAGTCAAGTAAGGCCCAATTCAATCAAATTGAGCACCTTACTTGATTTGACTATACTTGACTGTATTTGCCAAGACTTGGGCCCCCACATCCCCCCCTTCAAGACCCTCCTAGCCTCCCTACTTCAGCCCCCTGTTGGCAATGTGGAGGCTCAATTTTAGCCCTGATTTGGTAGGGTTGACGACCCTCTTAGCCTACAATATCGCGTAGTTCTGAGATCCTGCGCCCTGGTATTGAGTAGAGCCCTCTGCTAATGCCTTCAAAATGCCTAAAGAACCTGCTCCCTCAGAGACGATGCTGCCACTGGTGGCCAGCCTACCGCATTCAACACCCCCCGACCTCGCCCTCTCGCGAAGCAAATCGAGGACCTGGCCGCCGCCACCAATTTCGACACCCTATCCCCGAAGGATCTATCAGCGTGGCCCAAGCTACTACTTTAAGGGAACGAATATATACTAGAGGAGTAGTTATATAGGAAGAGGTCCCGAACATCCTGGATTGCTGAATATAGGTAGTTCCTTTTCCGGATCGAGAATAATAAGAAGGAGGGTCGTTAGTAGGCTTATCGGATTTGCTCCTAGCTATTCACTAGCGCAGCAATAATATCGCTAGCGGTATACCTCAACTTCGTATATTAGAAATATGAGGAGGGAAAGGAGCCTCCCAAACCTCTTAAGAAGCAACGTTCAGCATTAGACATGTTCCGGAAGGCTAGGAACAGCGAGGTCTTCGTTATAAGGTCGGCTAGCGAGAGGTTCAAGGAGCTGTTGCTTAGATGGATTGTCAATAACAACCTCGCCTTTGTCACTATCGAGGATCCTGATTTTCGCGCCCTCTTAAGCCTATTAGATGCGGCACCTGTTGATACTCTTGCCTAAGGCGGGTAACATTGTAAGGGCGTGGCTAGAGGAGAGGTATTGAACTGGTGCGCAGCACCTTAAATCCACATACATACCATACCCTACCGCTGGTCACAGCAGCCTGGTGATATCGATGCAGTGAATTGGGGGAGGAACGAAGGCTTCAACAAGCCTTGCCTCAATGTGGCTCCGGAGCTCTCTTTAAGGCACAATCTTCAAATAAATGGCTCTGGCCCTCTGGTCAGAGCCTGACCTACTCCAGTCTGCACTGAAGAAAAGAACCTCGATTATTGTTGTCGTCTTGCCTTGCCTGCCCAGGAGCCCCTGAGCGGGTGTTCCTGGCAGGCTTTATATACATGGCGTGGCTCGCACGCGAGAAACTTCACTAAAATGAACGCAATGTCAAAAAGCCATCCACGGCCTACCTCTGTATAGAAGTGGGCCCAATGGCAAGCTCCCCCCCCCTGAAGCCCAGGAGGTTTCCGCCCCAGTTCAGTATACACGACCACTAGCGTTGTTGAAGCGAGCTATCCTAAGCTCCCTATATATGAAGCACCTCTCTTTCGATCTTTGGACCTCGCCTAACGCGTACGCGCTTCTCGCCATCGTCCTCCACTATACGAATGCTCAACGGAAGCCAAAGAAACACTCTCATCGCTATAGTTCGCGTTAGTGGTAGCCATAGCGGCGAGAACCTTAGCAGCTACATCAATGTAGTCATCCAGAACTAGGAGATCAGCTAATAGGCCGGCTACTTCGTTACCGACAACGCTGATTCGAATGATACCTGCATCATCTCGCTAATGGGGTCGCTTTTTCCAACCCTCTCTACCCAATAGAGGCTCTAGTTGAAGCTAGAGAAGCGACTTCGTTGTATTGGCTATATTATCAACATTATGGCTAAGGCATTTATTGAGGCAGGTCAGAAGCAACTATTGAAGAGCCTAGCGATTGAACAGGCGCAGATTCATCGCTCCCTAGAAGAGGAAGCTGAATTGTTGAAGCAATGGAGAAGAGAGGACCAATCGGTAAACTCTATAACATTGTCCACCATATCCGACGGAGTCCTTACGTCGCAAGGCTTTTTCGAGGGCGGCGAATTACTAGGGTTCTTCTAATATAGACGTAGACATATTCAACGCTATAGTTTCGAACGAAGATCCAGCCTCCTTACAGTTAAAGGGCGACAACGATACTTGGTGGAACTCGGTCTACAAGATGATCGCACGCGCAGTTAAGCTCAAGGGGGTCCTGGATGTCTACTATATATAGGCAACAACAGATGCATTACATCCCAACTCGAAGCTATCGTTAGAAGATATCCTAATACAATAGGATTGGCTAACATTGATGGAGATCCAGAAGATCTTGGCCATCTTCGCTATCGCGAGCAAGAAATTTGAGGGCAACAGCCCTACATTCCGTAAAGTCATCGCTACCCTTTTTCGTTTGATGGAGAAGCTCAAGGAGGAAGAATCATAGTACTACGACAACCTAGGCCTCGCCGTCTTCGAGGGCCGAGATCTTTTTGCTTAGGAGGTCAGCAATACTCTTGACGATAATACCGAGCTACTACTCTCGTCAACACTAGTAGGAAGACCTCAACGCCAGGCGGGAATGCCTAAGAAGTATCAGGACTATAAGGTTGACATGCCCTAGCGGCAGGGTAACTCGTCATCATTACAAGCCTTGCGAGCTATAGTTGAGGAAGCAGACCACCCTATTGAAACGGAGGCCCTAGAGTACGATGTCCGGTTTATTCGTACAAGTATTCGATTCGCTATTAAGAAGATCGACGAATACTATAACCTCCTCCAACAAGCGCTAGTCTATTGGCACGCGATGATCCTATACCCTGGGTATAAGAAGAGGTGGATCGAGAGGAACCTCGACGAGGAACGGGCCTCCTATATTATCGCTGGCTTTCAATAGTTCTTCCAAGAGCATTACAGTCATCTCGATAGCCCTAGAATTGTGGCTTCCAACGCCCAATCCCCTAATCCAATGCTGGAGGATGACTTCCTTAGGAGCTTTGAATATCATAACGATGTAGAAGAGGGCGTTGGCTGGCAGGAAGAGCTGGACCGCTATTTCAACGGTCCTATTAAGCTAGTTCCTGACCTCTATTCGTGGTGGAGGACAATGCTGAGCGGCTTCCACGCCTATCAGCTATGGCGTTTGACCTCCTCTCTATCCCAGCGATGTCATTAGAGTGCGAGAGGGTATTCAGCCGCGCAAAGCTCACTATTGGAAGCCAGAGATATAGCCTTCAGGAGGATACAATCAATATGCTAGAGTGTCTGAAGAATTGGGCTGTAGTTTGAAGTACGATCATTCTAGGGCGGGAAGCAGCGATGTTAGGCGGTCCCCGGAGAGTAGGAGGCAGGGGGCAACGACGATAATGTTGGGAATAGCTTCAATCAGGAAGAGTGTTGTAGTATAATGGCTGGACTAGGGGGTGCACTGAGAGTTGGGAATAGCTTCAATGTTACCCTTCAGGGGTACGCGGGTCGGAACAACCACTGGCCGGCGGCCCCACCTATAGGCTTGGCAATATAGTCAAATCAAATCCAACATCGTCAAATCAAGTCAAATCTGAGCATTTTGGATCAAATCAAGTCAAGTAAAGGCCTCTACTGGACTTGATTTGACTTGATGAGAGCGCTGGCAAGAACCGCCTGGACATTTTCGGCCTCGGAACCGACAAACAAATGCTCCACAAGGATTGGACCGGCTCGGCTTGGCATCCCTCCACGGCCACCTGCGTACCTCTCGGCGGCACGTTCATCAGCCATCCAGTGGTGACCTCGTAGGGTGAGAACCGGCTGGACATCTTTGGCATCGGCACCGATAAGCAGATGTGCCACAAGACTTGGACCGGTTCAGCCTGGCACCCTTCTCCTACCGGCTGGGAAGCCCTCGGCAGTGCTTTCGCCAGCGAGCCGGCTGTCGTCGCTTGGGGCAAGGATCGCTTGGACATTTTTGGCCTCGGCACTGACAACCAGACGTACCACAAAGCCTGGACCGGCTCTGCGTGGCATCCCTCTCCTACCAACTGGGAGTCCCGGCGGCGTCTTCACCAGCCCCCCGGCCGTCGTCGCCTGGGTCTCGGGTAGGCTCGACATCTTCAGTCTTGGAACCGACAAGCAGATGTTTCACAAGTCGTGGGACGGAAGCAAATGGAGCTCCGGCTGGGAACCCTCGGAGGCGTCTTCAACAGCCTCCCAGCTGTGTGCTCCTGGGATACCAACCGTCTCGACATCTTCGGTCTTGGAACCGATAACCAAATGTTTCAAAAGGCGTGGGACGGTAGCAAGTGGAGTTCTAGTTGGGAAGCCCTCGGTGGCGTCTTCACTAGCGCTCCCAGTGTAGTCTCGTGGGGCTCCAACCGGATCGACATCTTTGCGCTTGGCACGGACAAGGGAATGTTCCACAAGGCATGGGCTGGTGCATGGCATCCGTCCCCAAGGATTGGGAGGCTTTGGGTGGCGTCTTCAACAGCTCCCCAGTTCGTGCTTGGGGCGATCAGCGCCTTGATATTTTTCGGACTTAGGACTGACAACCAGCTGTTGCACAAGGCATGGGCGGCTCAAGCTGGCATCCTACTACAACCGGCTGGGAGGCTCTTGGGGGAACCTTCACAGGCTAGACAGTGACTTCAGATTTGGGGCAGAGGATTGTGGGTATTTGGGTCGCTGTCCTTTCGACAATGCTTATTTGCATGACAATAGTGCTCGTGAGATAGGTAGCTTAACGTACATTATCAGCGAGTGGATCATATCAGCGAACGGATCACTTCAAAATCCACATATAACCCTGAAAACGCTACCTCGATAAAACCGCCAGACCTTTATTAAATTCTCTATAACTTTGAAGACAGCTTATTTAGTACTTAAGAAATTAAGATACGACTTTATTGATTATGTTTAAATATGTCGATTAGGCTCAAGCTTAGTTGATTTTAATCCTAGCAATGATAAGTTAAGCAAACTATTCTCTATCAAAAACTGACTAACTTACAAATATCCCAATGCTTCTTTTCAATACCAAGCATTGGAAAAGCGATCTTTATAAAATTTGAAAGATTTTTATCAAGATTCGGTGATCTTGAGGTAGTGTTTATTAGGGTTGTATGTGGATTTTGAAGTGATCCGTTCGCTGATATGATCCACTCGCTGATAATGCACGTTATTGGAAAATGAGCCTCCCTACCTCGTACTCTCTCCAACTGCCAAGTCAACCCACTCCTGCCCATAAGCCATCAAGGAGTCATCCACCCGTCAAGTACCTCACCCTGCTCTAATAGCAATAACCGAACGGTACAGTATCACAGCTGAGGCTACCAGCTCAGGGAAGGGGCAAATGAGCAGTTGGTAGGATGTAGCAAATTGACTCCAAGTCCTTGAGTTCTGTTGTAATGCTGCTTCAGATCACAATCGCAATCATGTAGGACTTGATCATCGACGCCAGCACTCTTGCGCTTGGTACTTGTATACCCGTCATAGGTATGTTGCGTAATAGTTCATGTTCCGGCGGCAGGAGGTATAAATCATGAATCCCATAGAAGAGTATCGTCCAGGATGATATGTCAAGCATAGACTCGGCCAATGGTTTTCAGATTGAAATCCGTAACCGCTTTTTTGTCTCTATATACATCAATAAGCGCAGTGTGCTAGATACTTGGGTGATTCTGCACTCGGCCTCCTCTTGATCCCTGTCAAGCCGGCTCATATGTCACGCTGAGATAGTGATTGTCTGCAGTACTTTCCCTGGCGGGTCTGAGAGTGGAGTCCCTCGGCCAGCTCTCCGATATAGTGGTTGTTACGATGATGGGCTCAAATGCAGGGAATTCGGTGGTGTGTGTTATATTGAGGTGTGTTGAGTTAGTTGTAAAAGGAAAAGGTGAAGAGGTGGGAGATGGCCGCAATAGCTGCTTAATAGCGATTGCGGGCAACAAAGGTAGGCGGAGCGGTCTTGTAAGTGTGCGAGGTCAAAGACCTCTTTGCAACAGTGGTAGATCTCCTCGCAGCTGTGGTATTGTAGCCCTGCCTGGCGCCTTGATCATCGCCGAACCAAGAGAAGCTCCTGTAACCATTGGACCTGGAGGTATGGCGGCACAAAGAATATCAGCTACCAGTTACAACGCAGTGTGGCGCTAAAGAACGGAAAGTCAGTTGAAGGACGTACCCGACGGAAGAGCAGTTAGGCTCCGACTAGGCCCTGGACGGACCCTTGAAGCCGGGACAGCCACACCTAGCTACTCTTCCCTCCGACAGGGCCACCTACATCACCGGTATAGCGCCCCAGGCTCTGTACGGCGGTTAAGAAGAAAATACGGCGTATATGATGTCCGTCTTTGAGCTGCGCTTCGAACGATCACTCTCGTCATATATGTGGCGAACTACCAACAGCAATTTGACCAAGCACCTTTCAGCAACAACCCGTTGCTGTCTCTTCTCTTCCTACTCTGAGTTCACCTACAATTTTTTTTGTAACTCTCCTTCCTCACCATCCCAATTACTATCTCCGTCTCCCTCGCCCACGTTGAACCTTTTCACCAGGTTTCCCAAGCAGTATAGCTCCGGATCATCTGCAAAACTTGCAGCGCTCGGCAGCCCGCGACTTCTTACCTGTCGCATCCGAATCGTAACCGTTTTCTCGACGTCTTGTCCTGTGCCTAGATCATCATTAATAATTTGTCCGAGGAGTTGCGCCTCCACGGGCCCCATCTTGGCTTTCAATGCGTGGAGAATGGCCTTGTTGACAAGTGGGTTTTTCTTTAACCGTGGGCCCCTTGCCGGCGAGAATTAGGGTGGAGCGAAGCGTGTTTTGGAGATTCGTCGAGTCGTCGGCTGTGCCTTGACGGAAGGGGTGGTTGGAGAGACAATTGAGCCTATTGGTGGTCATGAAGCCCACCTAGGAGAGAGACTTGGCGGAGATAGGCGTCAAAATGGTCGGAATCGTGGCGTTGGTAGTAGAGCTGGAGCAGCGTCGCGGGTCTGGATGGGAGATTGCTCGTCCAGACTTCCAGAGCCACAGTTGCGGATGGTTTGGCCGGTACCGCAAAGCGGCTGGTAGAGGTTGAGGATGATGTTGTGGTAACTGAGGCTGGGGACCGTCAACGTTTGCTGAAAAGTTAAAAAGAACAAGGAGATAGACTTACTGCAGTATTAGCTGGCTCGGCAGTGTGACCTTGGCTGGCGCAAGAAGCGAAGGCAAATTACCATACCATCGCTTCGGTCTCGCGTAGATAACGTTGGCTGTAGGTAACGCCGCCGGGGACGACCAGCCCCTTTGATGATGTTGCGTGGTGGCACGTGACCGACCACACAGCGGTTTCATCCACCACCTTCTGCCCTGGGCTTCTTTTCCTCCTTCAACAACAACAATATCATCAACTTGACCACAAGGCTGTTGTTCCTGCAACAGGTTATAGCCCTCTTCTTCCCTGCGCCTGTTGCAGCATCATCATCAACTTCCATCAAATTCGAGGTCTTTGATCGACTTTTCCACTGCGAAATACGCCAGGAAGAGCGACACCACGTTGATCAGTACTGGCGAAAGGCTTAGGCTGACGGACCTCCTCTCTTTTCTCGAACTCGGTATTGTCAAAGTTGACGATATCTTCATTCCTTTCGACCATTCTCTTCAAGTCCGTTCAGTCGTTCACCGAGATGGCCGACAACCACCAGGATGGCGCCATGATGGCGTTGTTCCAGCAATTTCTACAGCAACAGGCACAGATGATCGCTACGCAAGTGACGAAACGCCAGTTGCCTCTCATTGACAAGATCAGGCGACAGGAAGACTTCCCCGCGTGGCGCGACAAGCTCATTCGCGTTCTTCAACGACATAATCTCGACAAATACATCTTGACCGACATCCCTGCACCTGAGGATCAACCCGGCTTGAAGCAGTGGCGTGACGACCGCGCTAATGTCGACGATTACTTACAGGCAGTTGTTGCTGACCTCAAGGTTTGGACCGTCCTGAAGGGCATGGCTGGAAGGCTACCGACGTTGACCCAAGGAAGACCTTCATCAAGCTCACTCAGTACTTCGAAGGCGGATCCATCGACGGCTTGGTCACCCTCCACCAGGAATTCGCCAATATACGCCGCGAGGCCTTCGCTTCAATGGAGGCCTTCCAGGCACGCGTCAATTACCTGAAGACCCGGCTTGAAGCCGATGACTCACCTTTCCAGATGAAGGACGAAGGTTACACCTGGATGACACTCAAGGGCATCGCACGCGAGTACCCCGATCTGTACAACCGTTCGGTCATCGCGATCAACGACAAACACCTCACCTGGAGCGATTTGATGGAGGAACTACAGCGGATTGCTGTAACTGAGAACGCGCAACCTGCGCTAACGAACGTCAAGATTGACAAGTCTATGGACAGGAAGTCGGACGACAAAAAAGATGACGGCAAGCCTTGCAACGTTTGTCAACAGCCGTTGAAGCGAAGTTTCAAACACTACAGCGGTTGCGGCACCCACATCTTCCACAGGATCAAGACCTGCTGGTACTGCAATCCTGAGAAGGCTCCTGATGACTGGGAAAACAAGGCAAAGGCGACACAACAGAAGGCTGAGCGCCAGAGGTCAACAACTGGCCCTCTTCATCAACAGTCTGGCGTGGCCAACGCGGCGACCGCAACAACACCGCAGACATCGTCGTCCAACAGCACAGCCAAAAAGGTCCTGTTCACGACGAACCTCGCCAATCTGCCTGCCTCTAAGTGGTCTTTTCAACAGGGCCCGCAGCGCCTTTGAGCGTTGAAGTCCAACAGGCCCTCAAGGCGATTCCACTCGACTTGCTGAAGGACATCGTGGTCTACGATTCGGGCTGCGGCAAGACACCTTCAACAACCCCAAGTGGTTCAAATTCTTGGAACCACTCCCAATCCCAACAACGAATCTCTCTTCTAGTGGCAACCTCACAGAGGCTATACACGTAGGGGTTGTGAGCCTAACGACGATGTTGTCTTCTGGCACCGAGGTGACGATGGAGCTAGCCAAGGCCCTCTACCAACCGTCATCGCCCTACAACCTCATCTCCTCGAAGGACCTCCTTGACGACAAAGTCTTCTGGGACCAACACAACAATACTCTGTTCCATCAACGCGACGGTCAAACACTCGCCGAGATACGTGGCACCTCAATGTCCCTATTATCACGGCCAAACCAACAGCCACATCGTTATCCATCACCAGACTCTCTTTCGCATCGGTACCCTATCGAAAAATGCACCGCCGCCTGATGCACGCCAGCAAGGCTGTTGTTGAAGAGGCTTGCAGGCGCGCAGGCATCGTTCTCACCAACAAGGAAGATTCCTTTTGCAGGGCTATGTGATGGGCAAGATGACTGATCAACTAGGCAAGCAAGCCCCTGTTCAGGGCAACGGCCCTTTCGACTTCGTGCGCGTGGATTTGGTAACCCACAAGAACCCTGGGCACCTCGGCTACAGGTACAGCATCCACATCATCGACGTCTGGTCAAACTTCCACTAGGTCAAGTTCGTCAAGTTGAAGGGCGAAGCCTTCAACGCACTGAAGGACTGGATCGAGATGATCCATACCCAGACAGGCCAACTCATCAAGATCATTGGCATCGATGGTAGTACTGAATTTGGACAGGCATCACGACCTTTTTCTGACAGCGCCTTCGACGCGTACATCCGATCCAAAGGCATCGTTGCCCTCCGCACCCCACCACACACTCCCTGGATGAACGGGAAGATTGAACGTGCGGCCAAAGAGGTAGTGGAAAAGACCCGGTCAACGATCATTGCCTATAAGATTCCTGAACGCCTGTGGCCTTTCGTCATGGAGAGCACCGTCCAGATCATCAATTCGTTACCGACAACAGCGAACCCAGGATCACGAAGCCCATAAGAGCGGTTCGCCACAGCGCTGAACATGCCAGAGCCAGCACGCCAGCCATACATTCGCCATTTCCGTGCCTATTTCTGCGAGGATACTACTACGTCAAACCACAGAAGAGGATCCATAGCGACAAGTTCGCTGCCAGGGCTCAGAAAGGGCGTTTGATCGGTTATGCTGATCTGCACGGCAAGATATACTGGATCTGGAACCCCGTAACTGACAATGTTATTCGCGCCAGCGCAGTTCGATTCAACGAAGGCCCTGACTTCAGCCTGATGACGACGTCGAAGACACCGAATACGAAGCTGTCTTTACCGACACCACATCTGAAGAGGAGGAAGCCATTGTACGCGCGCAGGAATCCATCACGTTCAGCCATTCCACCGGAGAGGAGGGACCACTCGGCCATCAGCATCATCAACCGGAATCTCGCCAACAGGACCCTGATCGACAACAGGGTCAGTCACTGCAAGAGGACGGCAAGGAGGATAGCGTTGTGGACTGGTATGACGCCCCGGTCGATCCTGTTGAGGATCCGCCTACGATTCAACTCCCCACGCCTCAATCAACACCCGAGGTCACGCCTGAGCCTCAATCTCCCCCTGATACCAACCAACTTCAGCCACTTGATGGAGACGATCTGAGGGAGATATAGGGCGATGCTCCTATTCCACCCGATCACCCTCTTGCGCCCTACACGGGGCACGCCCATGAGGACCCCGACGAACCCACCACAACGTCAACGACACATAGTCAATGGGGGGGTCGGCTGATCAACCTAACGAATCCACTCAAGGCTAGAGTTCCCGACCAAGGCGCGAAAAGGCCAAATACGGAACTGGTGGGGAGGAAGGTTACTACGCCAAACTCGCCAAAGGTCAACTTCCAGGGCAGAGCTTCTATTCGGCCCACCTTGTTGAACCTCCTGCGCCTGCGCCACTAATCACCCTGACGCTGTCACACATCAAAGTCGTCCACGATATTGAGACCTCTCGCCGCGCGGATTTCCCACAGAACTACCGTCAGGCGACCCGCCTCAGCAACTTCAACGATTACTGGCTTCTAGCCATGAGGCAGCAGGACGACAGCTTGATCGCCAAGAAGGTCTATGACTTGGTTCCCAAACGCCAGGGAATGACGGTCCTACCCAGCAAGTGGGTATTTGACGAGAAAGTCGATCCGGATACTAGCACCACGACACCACGCGCCAGATGGGTTGTTTGTAGCAACTTCGACCAGGGCTCCTGGGACGCCCAGGACGTGTACGCTGCCGTTGTCAACAGCGTTACCGTCAAGACCTTCTTTGCCTTGGTGGCAGTCAAGGACCTCGAATGCCATCAATTTGACTTCAAAACCGCCTTTCTCAACGCGCCTATCCCTGAGGACGCCGAGTACTACGTCGAACCACCGCCAGGTCTGGGCAAACCGCCTGGGTACGTCTGCAAGCTCAACAAGGCTTTGTATGGCTTGCGCCAGAGCCCACTATACTGGTTCCTCGCCATCAAGCCAGTGATGGAATCCCTGGGCTTCGAAGCCTTACCATCAGACCTGTGCCTCTTTCGTTACAAGGATCGCAACATCTTGGTCATCCTTTACGTGGATGACCTCCTCATCGCTACCACAGCTGTTGCGGCCATCAACGATATTCGGACCGCCTACGCGCCATCTACGATCTCAAGGAGATAGGCGAGGTTCAACGGTTCCTGGGATTTGATGTGGTGCGTGATCGCTCAGCCAGGAAGATCTTCATTTCCCAGTCATCCTACATCAAGACCCTCTTGAAGAAGGTTGGGATGTAGGACTGCACGCCTGCGCCGACACCCTGGCCGAACAAGTTCGAGCTTCCTACCACATGGGAGCCCTTGATGACAGAGCAAAAAGGTTACATAAGAAAACGGGGTCGATCAATGGTGACTTGCGGCACGCGACCAGACATCAGCTATACCATCACGCCTGTGCGAGGCAAATTCAGGGCCTTCGCAAGCCCACCTCGATCTCATGAAGCACCTCTTTCGGTATTTGCGTGGCACGGTCGATGAAGGCCTAGAATTCGGCGGCCATCTTGATGGCGACGACTCAAGCTCATCACCTTCGCCGATGCAAGTTGGGCGGATCAGCAGCCCTCTCGTCATTCAACAGGTGGCCACGTGTGTTTGTGGCAGGTGGCCCTGTCCTGTGGAAGACCAAGAAGCAGACCTTCGTTGCCCTGTCAACTACGGAAGCCGAATTTACGAAACCTCACGCCTGCAGGTCAGTCAGCCCTATGGGTGGCGAAGATTCTCGAGGACTGTGGTGTACCCCAATCGTCGCCATAGATCATTTTCACTGACAGCCTGAACGCTTATCTCACCGTCATGAACCCTCTCAATGTTGCCAGGACCCGCTGCATTGACATTCGGTATAAAGGATCATTGAGCAGGCGCAGCGTGGCCGTCTGAAGGTGGCTCACGTCAAGGGCATCGAAATGGCGGCGGATGGCCTGACGAAACCACTGATGCGTGAGAAACACGCCAAATTTGTCAGGTTGTTGGGCATAGTTACAAAGAGGATCCCGTGGTCGGATTGAGGGCGTGTTGAACGCACCCACGATGGATTGATACGGATGATTGATCAACTTGATCAACTTGTTTGACTAGGAGGCCCACGAAGGCTCAGGCTCTGGAATCGCTCAAAAATGCGATTTCCGTAGAGAACCTCAATTTTAAACAAAACACGTGACCATGGGAGGACCTGGAGGACTGGGCATTCAACACCATGGATTTGTATATTAGTTACCCAAGGAAGGTTGGGAATGGCCTCACTTTGGGGCAGAGGTGGCTGTCTGTGGGGGGGTGTTGCGTGGTGGCACGTGACCGACCACACAGCGGTTTCATCCACCACCTTCTGCCCTGGGCTTCTTTTCCTCCTTCAACAACAACAATATCATCAACTTGACCACAAGGCTGTTGTTCCTGCAACAGATGATCAACACGGGACCGCTTCACCCCACCTTTTCCCCTCAGCATCACAGAACAGACCAGACACCACAGAATTCATCACCAGTTTCCCCGTCCACGTAACAGAACGTTGGCTGTGTAGAGTTTCGATTCCATCGGTTACCGTAATCCATAGCTGGCCGTATCAATCTGGATCGGTCGCCGGATCAGGCAGAGGGACTGCTGCTGGTTGCTTGAGCAGAGGAGATCCGAAATAGGTGTCCGAATATGTCTTTCAACTGTTAATATTGGCTTCGAACGAGCGGAGAACAAGAGCTTCCACAGTGGCTTCGCCTCAGCAAAGAACTGATACGTGAGATTGCGGGGCCTCCAGTATTCGTAGCGGTTCCGCAGCTTGCTGTAGCCCATCTAGGAGAGTCCTGGAACGGGTCCAGCGGCTTGACTGCGGATAAACTGCTCGCAGTGCTCTCCACCCTCATACACCCAAGACTCAAGGTAAGGGTTGTCCGGGAGGATCAGGAATGTTGGCATATCCTGGACAAATGAGAAAACATAGCGATACGGTGTCTCGGGGACCGAGGCCAACTGCAGAAGAAGGTCCCTTGCGGTAATATGGCGTAAGATGGAGCCAGCTCTGCTCCTCTGCAGATACGATTTACGACCTCGGCCCCTTCCTCTCTGGTCGGTCGCGGGGATGCTCATAGATCTGCCGGAATATTGCCTCTGTCTCATATATCTCGGAAATTTTCCTCTCTAGAACATGAGTATGGGTCACGTCCGCATGCCTAGTTGTGTATACGCAGTTGATACCGGCTGCAACGCAGTAACTGTATGCAGGGTGGTTATGCTGCACTTCTCTTAGTTTAAAGTTAGGGTTGCAGGCGCGATGGAGTTTGATATGCGAATTACTGCTCACCTTCACCTTTCTCTTTCTGCAAGTCTGCAAGCAGCTGTGCTGTGGATTTTCTTCCGTTGTACGATGGCAGAAATCTTGGGGGAGTGGGAATGGAAAGCCTGAGACCGAACTGCTGGTAGGATTCGGCGCGCCACAGGGGCGACGGCCAGAGGTGTTGATTCCTGGTTCTGCATGGTTTGTCGGGCTGCGGAGCTCTGCCTGTGGGATATTGACAACACATAGCACGCTATCTTGGAATCCGACGAGGACGGGACGAGTGTTGTGCCCGATTCGGTGACTGCGAGACGAGAGTCACATTGGGATGCCGCTTTCTGCCCAGGTAAGAATGATGGCTCTCCACACTGTAGAATGCATTCTGTCGAAAGACTATAACAGGCTATTCCTTCATCATGAAATATATTGATGCTCTGGAGGTAGCGCCGGTGACGCTAACCCATGAATGCCCTCGCCACCCACCTTTCCTGCCCCTGTGCCCCTCTGGAAATCCGCTTAGCAAGGACCAGAATAGAACACAATGATCTGTCTACTTTTCGATCGATAGGCCTTCAGGTTGCATGCGCGAACTGTCTCTCCGACATTCGAGCTTGGTCGGATCCATGCTGGAAACACTGAGCCAAGCAGCTCCTTGGAGGTCGCCCTCGCGGGCGATAAGAAGTTGATGACGAAATGAACGTATCGGCCCAAGTGAGTATCACCTACAGCTCGAGTAAGTTTTATTATTGGCGCGCCGATCACTGCTCGCAAGGATATGTCGAGGCATTGGAAAGATTTATACCTCATTCGATGTGCGGTTCTGCTCAGGATGCTAGGTACATTGGACACTCGTTGCTGAAACCTTCCCAAACAGGCAATTAATTATTGGTGGCAGATTAAGCAACATCCCAGAGTTCCGTTCGTCTTATCCCTTCACTCCTCAGGAGAATCTGACTGCGTCAATACTCGAATCGATGATGTACCGGCCTCCTGCAACCTCAGTCAAGCCATAGATCCGACCACCACTCCGCTTATCGTAGCTCAAGTCCTCTGGACTGGGAGGAAAGAATCCGGAGTTCCTGTAGGCTGCATTCCCTGGTATCCAGCCAAACATGTCGCCGTTGCTTTTGCCGTTGCTCCTCGAAATGTAGATCTTGCCGTTGGCCGACACAGCACCCTGCATGCGCTCGATGCCGACGCAGTACGCCCAGGTCGCCTTGGATGTCTTCCCTTCCATCTTGAGCCGGCGGGTTGTGTAGTCCAGCTCGAAACGTGCCATGCGGACGGGGACGGTTGTGTTGGGCTGGTACTCGCCGACCAGGAGGCTGTCGGGGGATGTGGTTCGGTCAAGTGACATGTACGAGAACCGAAAAGGGAAGGGGGAGGACCATTTGTACCACCTGTACGGCATTAGCCTTCTCAATAAGACATCAAACTGACGTTCAGACTGACCTGATCTGCGGGATCACGTATTTATACCCTGCGGCCGAGTATCCTCCACCGGTCTTCTTGCCGACTCCGTCGCCAGACTCGACTTGCCAGATGTTCGTTAAGTCGAACACGCGGATGCCGTTGCTTGTGTCGACTACCCACAACGTGTTGCCGTACCACATGATTCCGCCTGCATGGACGGGCACCTCCCTGAAGTTGTCCGTGGTATGGGGGTAAACCAGAAGAGCGTGGCGGTACTTGTCGTTGGCCCGGTCCACGAACGTTACCCGCACGCTCTTATCGTCGTCACGATGCCAACTCACGATCCAACCGTCCTTGCCCTCATACGTTCCGACATCGAGGGCATCAGCTGTGGAAGAGATGCCCTGGGGCACCCACTTCTCAGTATCCATGTCGTTGAAGTCGGACAGCTGCTCCCAGTGCTTTCGTCCCTGACTGTCGGTCGTCATCTTGTGATTGCCATCATTGAACACGTCAGCCACGGTGACCCTTTTCAAGATCTGGGAAAGGGACGCCACGTTGGCATTGTCTGCTTGCTCGACGAGCACATAATCCTCCCCGTCGCGCTTCTTTTCTTGGGTGTCGCAATTGTTGGGATCCAAGCCCAGAACAATTGGCGCAAGGAAGGCTGCGCAGACAGTCGAGATGGCTAAGTTGAATTTCATGCTGAGTTTTTGAGTTCTGCGAGGTTCGGCCTCAGAATTCTAGGAGAAGAGGCGGCCAGTTATGGATTTGAATACTGCAGCTTTATAAAGATGGGGATGTGTTCATCACTCCATCCTGTGCAACCATTCCTGCCAAAGAGACCGATGATCTTCATCCAGCTGACGATGTGACGTCGGATGGTATCAGCCAAGTGGAGGCTTCAAGCCGCTCGGCCAGTAGGACTCAATGTCTCACCGAGCCTCATTCAGCTCGCCTCCAGAAATAGCAGTTCAATCACAAGAATCGGAGTGAAGTTGACCCGATACGTACAAGTGTGGCCCAGGGCAGACTTGAGGAATGGCTCCCTATGTCCAGCAAACCTGTCCATTTGACACTACGTTCATTGAGACTGCTAGTATGCCTGGTTGATAGGCGTGCAATCCCGGCTAATGCTGCGTCGTGAATATTGGATAAAAATGAAATGTAAGCACTCTGTCGGTGAACATTGAGAGGCGTCCCCCGGTTCATCGTCCGGTCGAGAACTGGAGTTGTGGGTAATTAAAGCGAGTCATCCTCGCCTCTTCGCATTCTCGAACCAGGGCTCCTGGGTAACATCGTCCAGCCGATGCCGACGTTACTTAACTGCTGTCTTCATGTTGCCAAACGAGGGAAAATCACTTGCATGAAAGCAGGGAGCCTTGCTGGGGATTTGGTTCTTATGACCACTTACTGCCTACTACTACCACAGAAATTCCCTTGTTCCTCGCTCACGGCATGCATGTCAGCATGCTCTGCAACTTCTTCAGCACTACCGCTTGCTTCTCAGCTGGAGCTGTAGTCTTGTCATTGGCGTCTCCCACACTGACCGAGATGTAGCAACCATCCGTGTCAACGACGGACTGCTCAGTAGGCAGCCTTGTCTCTCCGCAAACCTCAACATCTCGTGCAGAGAACACACCAATGTTGATCCGGGTGAGGATCCACTTGAACTGCCTCGTCTCTGTGCATTTATCGCCAACTTCGGGGAAGTTCACGTTGAGGAAAACGTCCTCGGGGGGTACGGCTTGCCGCTCGCGATGATGGCGTTGGTGAGCGTGGCTGCCAGCTCGGCGTACACCTTGCTGCGCTGCGGCTCGGGAGAGGTGTTCCAGGCCAGGTTGCCTCCTGTCTTGCCGGAAAAGGCAATGGCTGGAATCCCAGCATTCTTGGCCGCGTAGACAGCAGCACAAACTGTACCGGGGAACTGCTAGATACAGGTTGCTGCCAACGTTGGGACCCGAAACGGCCAGCTCAGCGGACTCTCCGTTCCACAACTGGGGTCCGATGGTGTCGATGCCGTACCGCATAGCCGTCACCGGGAAGGAATTGACCCAGTTGAGCCTCGGTGAAGTAGCATTGCGTCCGATAGGGCCGCTGTTAGCCGGGCAGCTATCGTACTCGCATGGGGTTTTTCTCGGACTTGGCTCGATGTCGAGAGAGCCTATGGGTTGTCAGTGTGCTTTAGGAGACGGGGCCACAGTAAAGATGGAATAGAGGATGCCATACTTGTTCCCGACTTATTCTCTGCTGGCGCAGACAAGACCGTGTCGTGACCAGAAGCGATCAGGGCGTTGTGGAACGAGCGGGCGTACAACTCAGCCCAACCGTCATCGTTTGACTGAATGATACGGATGCCATGGACACCGACGACCTGCAGGAGGGCGAGAAGGATCTGGGGACGCATCGCGCAGGCGCCGGCTGTTGAGCTGGTACTCGTGTTATGGATGGAGCAGTGGGCTACACCATGTCTCAGAATCCACCGGGCGTCGCCATCTTATAAAGCAAGATCATCAAGAAACTTGGTGTCCTACCCGGCGTTTATGGCGATGAGGATTGGCGTCGACCGTGGCGACCAATCACCTGCTGTTGCGGGTGCGTGTGCTCCCAGCGCGTGCAACTAAATTCGGAACCAGTGGCAGGTTTGAAATCGACCTGCCGCCTTTGATTCGACTAAAAACCACGTGCCGAGCATTTTGTGGGATCGGGACGAGGCCACTTGGGGTGAGACCCAAAGTGTTGCATTCGGTACCAGAACAGGAAGAGTGGCCAACGGGGTGTCAGTCGGCTGGCGCCAGTCAACCTGGGCATTTCCTTGGAGTCTTCACATGTTGTCTGTGCCTTAGCCGTCCTTTGGTTTAAAAGGATGAGGGTTAATTAGTGCTGGGCTGGGAACATTCTGAGACCCCGAGTCCGATCAAACCTTACGGGCCAAATACCTCGGTACCCCTCACTTGTCGCAGTGCAACCAGGAAGAGAGCATTGAAGAGGAAAATGACGGAAAATTGCCCAAACAAAACACTGATCGATCTTCTATAGCATATGAGCTATAACTTCACCCGCCGAAATCTTCGCCGCACGCGAACGTGACCTGAACCCGGCTCCTCGCAGCTGAAGGTGGCCATGAAACCCTGTTGCGGCCCGATCCTTGATACCGCTGACCGTAGCCCCCGAACAAGCACCGGTCCGGTTTGGCCATCGTCATCCCAGCCTCAGACCACACACCTACAGTTGACTGGACGGCCAGGCATGGAGCAGGCAGCGTCAGCCCGGGGCACGGGCTTTGACCCAACTGACACACTCACGGAAACCATCACATCCAGAGGGGAATCAAGGGTAGTAGGGTCTCCAAAGTTTTTTGTCATGAATCTCAGCCTCGCTATGAACAACCGAAGATAAACCAGCACGAAAACCATATTCCCAACAAGCCTTGCCACACTCGCTCAGAACCGCGTCAATGCCGGAAGCACAAACAACACGATAAGCCAGAAACACCATGTCCTCCAGGTAGCATAATCCGCCTTCACATTCCGCCGAAGCAGCCCGTTCAACCCGATACCAGCGCCGAGCAGGACCGGAAGACAGAAGGCCCACAGCTTCAGTTGAAAAAAAGAAGCGCAGACGAAAGCCCAGAAGAGGATGAACGCGGCAATGACGGCGCGGCAGAGCCCATCGCCCAGCAGGATTGGGACGCTCTTCCGCTCGCGGAGCTTGTCGCCAACTTGGTCCTTCAGGTCCTGGATGTATCCCGTGGTGAGAATGACCAGCGCAATCATGGCAACCCACATCTGACCCTCGCGGCTCAGGTCCCGGTGAACACCGCCGGCGAGCTTGAGTGAACCGCCGTTGAAGCCGAAGGAGCCGGCGGCAATGAGAGGGTCGCGAAGGATGTGGTCGCCGCCGCGCAAGTCGTTGTACATCCACACGAGCACCAGGATCCAGATGCCCTCGTGGAAGACGCCGAGAAGGTAGTTGATGGCCATGGCGAGGGGAACGAAGGTGAGGATCATGATGCGGGCGTGCTCCATGGTGGCATAGCCACGCGGGATGGGACGCCATGGCTTGTTGATGGCGTCCTCCTGGACGGATTCGGGGGCCCGTTGGTTGGCGAGGTCGAAGATGAAAGTCATGTACCAATTGTAGGCGATGACGATAGGGATGCGCCTGAGGATTTCCTCAACTGTTGGCGGAGGGCCCTCAAGCAACTTGGACCCGCGAGGGCGCCAAAGATGCCGAAAGCCGAGTTGGGGATGATGAAGGTTGGGAAGTCATTCTCGGTGAACTGCCAAATGAGGAAGGGTACGCCGGTGATCCATGATCGAGGGTTGCTGGTGAGGACGGGCTTGTTGGGTGGTGCTGGCAGCCTCGGCTGCTGGTCGGGGTCGGAAGGCCCGACAAGCAGCTTTTCTGGCGATTCCATTGGAAGTCAAGGGCTGGTTGAGGGAGGATTGGATGGGGGCAAGCAACACGACCAACACCTCACGAAACGAAATGCCCTTCTTCTGGGCGCTGGGGGACTTTATACCCCCACAACCCAAGCATCCCCCACACCTTCCTCTCTCTCGTTCCCATTGCCCAGGCCGGGGATCGCGCAATTTGCCTCGGATGGCCCTTCGAGTGTTTGCATCTCGGCCGCCAGACGAGGCCCTGTCGCGAGACTCCACTGTGGTGAGGCCGGATGGTTGTATCAGGCCCCAGTGTCACCTCGCCAACCTCGTACCTGACCCTGGACGGCCCCATTGCAGCCGTTCGCCATATGCAGTTGGTTCTTCAACTCCATCCTCCTGCATGTCCTCCATATGCAGTTAGTTCTTCAACTCCATCCTCCTGCATATCCTTGATCAGATTCTAAACGCGTGAAGGAACCGAAGTCACTCTTTGATAAACATGGTTTGTTCTTCGCTGAAGGTGAAGACGGTTGAGCCCCTAACGGATTTGGAGAGCATACATCTTGGCATTGCCTTGAGATCCTTGCCGCTCCACGCTCCTTGACCAGTCCAGGAACTATCTGCATTCTTGCCCTGTCCAATGAATCAGGGGGCAAGGGGCTTAGGGCATCCCTGCTCCCAAATCCATGAAAATCTGCCCACTTTGACGTGGGTCGGAGGCGCTAGTCGGGCGATATGACCGAAAACGAAGGCGAGTTCAACAGCCGGTTTCACGGGAACATGGAAAGATGCCATTTAAGCTTGCCGGAAAAGGTGGTGATGCGGCTCAGCGCACGTCTCGCGCCACAGCATGCAGTGTCACCACATGGACGTGCTGTTGGGTCTCCAACCCCCACGAAGTTTCTGACACCCTCCTCGTTTCCATGCTTCCACGAGACAAAATTCACGTTCGCCTCGTCCCGGCTCTCCGCGTGGCAGATCCACCCGGATCCCGAGCCTGGATCAACACCCCTGTTAAATATAACGGTCCTTGCCGTGCTCTTCCCGCTGTGGGTCACTGGATTTGTCGACCTCGAAACGCCCAGCCGCAGCACGTGGAGCCAGTGCGCCGCTATTTGCAAATACCAGCCCAGAAATTTGCTCGGATCAGACGGCCGGTGCTGGGGGGCTATCAGTCGCGTTGGCGCCACCCCGCGCGGCCGATCTCAGCGGTCCAAGCCCGGATAGGAAGTAAAACCCCCAGTAGCAGAGGAAACGGCGAACCGGATGGCCGCAGTCGCCATCCTGGCGTGGGTTTTGCACTACTGTGTCCACTAGTTAGTGCGGGTATTTACGGACCGGAAACCCCCTGATCCCCTTGTTGATCCTTGTCCTCTTCCTGCTGTGCCGGCTGTTCACCAATGCTCCATCTTCCGCGGCAGACCGTTTGACGATCTGTGGGTCTCCCGCTCCACGCTGAGCTTGCTTCTCGCGGCCGATGCCGGGAGGGGTAGTCCAGGACACTGAACCAGGGCTTTCCCTTCCGAACCGCGGTTGAGAAGCTCCGTCAGCAGTCCAGGTGCATTCCAGACTCCTCTTCGTGTTACGTCCCAGCAGGTCTCTTCAGCAGCGGAGGTGCAGAATCTTACGATGATGTTTATGCTGCAATGATTTCTGGAACGCCTACAAGAATCAATGTCCCCTTGCACTTGCTTCGAACTAGTCTTCGACAATCGTTAACAGCTATGCCTTCTTCAAGAATGACGTGCATTTTCTAGCATGTCGAGAGGTAGATTGACAGAAGACACGCGCTCGGGTCTCGCTCGATCACGGACGCAAGCGGTGAAGAAAACGGCGATCACGGTCCATTGTGTCCCTTGCCATGGAAGCTGGACTGTGCAGGCACCATCGGCCGATGGCACTTGATCCAACTCATGCCCAGCAGGGCTCTGAAACCGCCGTGGCCAATAGTTACACCATGTTTTTATTGCCTGTCCAGGAACAGGGCGTTGCCCTAGGAATTTGACGTATACATGACCGGATGGCATTGCGGCTGTGAAGCTTGAACTTTCCAATATACCAACAGAAAACATTAGCACTCCTTGTCTGCTGCATATAGCTAGCGCTGGAATGGATAGAGAATCCACTGGAAGGGGTTCCTTCCTTACTAAGGACGTCCACCATATCGTACCAGACTTAGGTGTGTTGCTCTTACATGCTACAGACCTGTTGGATTTTATGCAGTTGACTACTTATCGTTCCGAGAGATGACCATTCTACAGGTGGGTCAAATAGCACTCTGATTCCCCGCAATGTTGCTCAAGACAGATAAATTGCTGCAAGGGTCTTCGGACATCAATGACATTGGCTTAGCATTAGTAATTTATACTCCATTCCATATTGGAGGATGATTCCAGAAGTTCAATAATATCAAAGGTTTGGCAACTGCCAGGCCAGAACGGAAGCAGCTGAGGTTGTCTAGTTGTATGTACATAGCAGGAACAGGGAGGTATTTTGTCTACTGATGCACTCTAGCAATGCGTGACGAATGAATCGGGGCATCAGGCTGACTAGAAACCGACCTAACGCTATAAACGTGCGACAGACTGACGACAGACTATTGTCGGGAGTAGCCATTCATTATGGTACTGCCAGTATAGAGCATAACTGTCAAGTACGTTAAACGAGTGAGGTTGTCAGGTCTACTGTTAGGATGATTACGCAAACCCGCCCCCCTTCTCCCGCTAGTCAGCAATCGAATAATTTCTCAGCAATTAGAGGCCTGGAATAACCCTATTCCCGGCGTTCTTCTCTAATGATAGGACGCCACGTGTTGATATCATGGCAATAACCAGGATATTAAGTGGCTCTCAACTGGGGGAATCGAAATAGCGTTGGAGTTTGGCAATTAGTCTGTATCATTCATAGTACATGGCGCCGCAACCTGTGTTTCGGGAGTTGTCATGACCAGTAACTGGCAGACCTGAAGTCAGCCATGCCGGTGGTATTTATCGAAGTCATGCCTCACTGGTCATTATCTCAGCCTTTGCTGCCGCGATTGTGATTCCCAACCTCTTCTTGCTCCTAACCAACTCGCATCACGTTTCTTCCGAGATGAGAGCCCATCTTCTCTCGGTGTTTCCTCTGCTCGCCCATGCCGTCATAAACTGGGGACATCTACGAGTACGGCGTCGTGCCATCCTACAAGTGGACCCGCCCCTTCCCCGATGATGGGGACTGACCCAGGCGGCTACCATGTCGACTGCAAGGCCTCGGCGACGTTCCACGCAAAGATGTACAAAACTGAAGGAATGCCTGACCGCCTCCCACCGGACTCGCACCATGGCATGACGCCATAGAGGATTTCCTAGGACACAGTGATATGGGCAGCTGGGATGGGGTGGACACAAGGGGAGGACAGGGAGATTGTAGTGATGGAGTGGACGGATGCTCCGGACGCAGTGAAGCTCTGGATTGAGGAGCAACAGCGAGATGAGAGCGAAAACAAACCAGAAGAAGTGGATGTTTGGGGTGTTTGAGAAGCCGAAGAAGGAAGGGGGAACGGTGCATAGGACAGTGAGACCGAAACAACCTCGGCCCCTGGAGCGGCTCGCCGGAACAGGAACAGGGGAAAGAACAGCAGCAGGAAACGGTTGAGAGAGGGTTGATGAAGGATGCTTCGAACAGGGACAAGATGGTGGGGTTCCCAGCGGGTGTTATCTATGAGATTCTACCACTATGGGTGGCGAAGGGAAGTGGTTGTGAGCGTAAGTCGTGCTGACGTTGAAGAGTAACAAGTAATACTGATAGTTATCTGCAGGCGACCTCAGCAACCTGGCCAAATACAAGCGCAGGCCATAGACCACGCAGTCCTCCTGTGTGGTTGATCACACCAAGCCCAACCGGGACTTCGGCAAGCGGGATATAACCTTCAAAGTCGAGGCCATGTCGGTGACCGAGTCGGAAGATGGCAAACGGGCTCGTCTTATGTGGGAAAAGATGCACCGTCGATCAAGAGGAACGACCGGAAGTTGCAGAGGGAGGAGCGGCAGAAAGCAAGGAGGGAGATGGAAGAAAGAAGAGCGAGGGACGAGTTGTAGGTTAACGGAGTAGAATATCATTATCATTTCGCTCCCTCGCTATCTATGAATAACTCTGAACCGCAATCTAAGTCTTCTATCCAAAAACACCCAGATCATGTCTAAACAGTGGACGTGCGCTATCAGTCCGAGGAACCGGTCCCTTGGGGCCCCCCAGCTGCCTCTACTGCTGCAGCTGCTCCCGCCCTCGACAGTCAAATCGCTTTTTGCCTTGCCAAGCTTGATGGTGGCAAAGAGCAGGAGAACCACTGCCGCACAAGCCGTGGCAAACCAGAAAGCAACCTTGTGCCCCTCGGTGCCACCGCTGCTTTCGTTCTCCGACACAGCCAAATCTGCCAAACCTAGGAAGAAGCTGATGCCGAGGAACAGCAAGCTGTTGATCAGGGCGCCAGCAATGCCTTGTCTGTGCCGGGCAATGTTGGTGGTGATGAAACGTTGCTAACGATGAAGGTGATGTCGACGCCGATAGTAGCACCGATCATGGCGGGGAAGATGTACGCCCAAAAGTTCCCGTCCTTAGGAGCAAAGGCGAAGAGCAGCACACAGGCAAGACTGCCGCACGCAGAGATGATGAGCAGAACCCTGCCGGGAAGCAGGTGCAGCGTGAAGCCGCCGACGGTGGCCAAGATGATGCCCCGGCCGCCATGGGGGCAAACCAGACGGCCGTCAGGAGGGCTGACTTGCCCATGTAGTCGCCGATGCTGAAGTGGGTGTCAGCCGGTCGTGATGAGACGTAGAATGTGGGAAACACTCACTGAAAACTGGCGTAGAACAAAAACACGCCAAAGACACCATAGGCAAAGAACAGAGCCACCGCCAGCCGACCCATGTACTTTGGCTTGAAACAGGTCAAACGGAAGCAGGGGCTGCTCTGCCACCCACCCCTCGATGTAAACCGAAGCGCCGAGCAGCAGGGCGCCGAGGATGAACGTGATGATGATGTACGGCGTCTTCCACCCGTTCGGCGCGTGGGCACCGTCGGTAATGGCGAACGTTGTCAGAATCAGCGCCGGGACAATGGTCGCAATCCCCCAGTAGTCCATCTTAATGTGTGCATTCTCGGCGCGCGTCTGTTTTAAATCGCGGGGGATCGTGATGAACGAAACCACGCAAGCAACGAAGGTGACGATGGAGCCCAGCCAAAAGTACCACCTCCACGACATGTACTCGGTGGTGGCGCCGCGGTGATGATACCCAGGAAGAAGCCAATGGGTGCGAACGCGCTCCACATGCTGAAAACCAAGTTCTTCCTCGGCCCGGACGGTAGGTCTTGCCGATCAGCATGATGCTCGTCGGGAGGAAAGCGGCGGGACCGAGGCCGCCCAGGGCACGGGCGACGATGAGCATCTGGTAATTGACGGAAAAGCCAGAGATGAGGGACCAGATGGTGAACCACACCAGGCCGGCGTTGAAGACAATGTAGGCGCCATAGATGTCGGCGAGGCGGCCGAAGGGCAGGAGGAAGGAGCCCGTCACCAGGGAGAAGACGCTTGCGGGCCAGGTCTGGGAGCCCTTGGGAATTTCGAGGGCCTGGAGACGCTCGGAAGGATGATGTTGAAGCCCGATATAAAGAATTCCTGGACGCGGTCAGAACATGTGTGTTCATCTTTAGGAGGGGTTGAAGAAAAATTGTTGTCCACCTACAGCCATGAACATTGAGACTAGCAGAGCGGCGCAGAACAGAAACTCGTAAAACGTGTTGGGAAACACGGCTGGTCTCTGGCGGCCGAGCCGTTCAAGGTCAAGCTCATCAACCGCCTGGTTCACGGTCTTGGCATTGTCGTCCGATCCCGAGGGGCATTCCACGTCTGAGCGAGTCATGGTGGTACTGGTGAGATATCCAGGAAGATTTCGCCATGTCCGGCCACCGGTTGGGTTGGTGGACTGAAGCTCAGCTCGCAGCGAACCGTCTCTGCTTTTATAGAAAGTCAAGTCGGGAAGGCGGTGGATGAAGCCATCAAGGCGACCAATGGAACCATTAGTCACCGGTTTTTTTTGTCGAAACACATGGATAGAAACAACCTGCGCCAGTTGAAGATTTGGTGCCAATTAGGGTTAGCGTTCTTCAGAGGGATCCACTGCGAGCTCGTTTATCTGATCTTAGGCTGACGAAAGAGGCAGTCTTTTGAATCACAAAAATCTTAATGGGGTGGCGAGCTCGCATTATAATTACATGAAAAGAGGCCGACATTCAAGAACGTAGCAAACCGTTCCGAGACACTATAGTGTACTTTCTTCCCGGTGCGAATCCCAGTAACAACACCCTGATTCGACAGTTTACTATATTTATGTTCGGTCCAGTTTCTCGGCTCCAGCCAGCCATGGGTTAATGCAGCTTGTGCTGTTTTAGCGCCGGATCGAGTATAGCGCAGTTCCGGCATGGTGGATCGCGCCAGCACCGGTGCTTGCCCGGGTGGCGGGGAAAACGTCACAGATTGACTCTTGTCTCCATCTCGGACTCGCTTCAGCGGACCCGGCCTGACGACACGACCAACCGACCAACCCGTCCGAGACAAGCACGACGACGACCGCACAGCCAGCCTGTCAGCCTGGAATGAAGACAGGACACCAACAACCGCGATCTCTATGCCCGGGCTCAACGGCGTACCGGTAGGTGCCGCACAGTCACAGTCACACGACAGGGCCTGCTACAACTGCCGCCGACGCCGGCTCCGCTGCGACCGCTCCCGTCCAACGTGCCGGAAATGCTGGAGCACCGGGTCAGAGTGTCTTGGCTACGGCACCGTCCTGCGGTGGGCCAACGCCCCGGCTGTCCGCGGCAAGCTCGTTGGGCAGCTATCTGTGAAGCGGCAGCAGCCTCAGGCCAAGCCAACGTCGACCGCCGCCGATGAAGCATTCCTCTATGTCGACCATTCACTCCTTGATCCTCTGTTGAGAGACCTTGACCGACGGGCAAGACGCTATGTCCATCACTGTAAGCATTGTAGCCCGCCCAGCAGGCCTCGCTGCTTACCGCCGCGTCACAGTTGCCACGGCCGTGTGCCAGGATCTGGTCTCCATCGACCAGCATGACCGAAACCCCTTCCGGATCATTGTCCCCTTGGTTAGAGAATTTGACTTCCTCGAACCCGTTATCATCGCCACGGGGGCCATGCATCTTGCAGCTCTGAACAGCTCTCATGGCCGGCCCAGCAGGCCAGAGCTGGTTGATGCATTGGTGGCCAAGGACAAGGCCATCAGGCTGCTCCGGTCAGCGGTCGACAGCGTGACACCAGCAAACCAAGCCATGGTGTTAGCTGCGACAGTGTTCTTCATCAATCTCGACCTGATTGACTCAGGGAAGGGGAATGGCAGGCCCATATTGAAGCAGCCTGCACCCTGATGCTGGCTCAGCTGAGGCAGAATCATGGGTTAGATCAGTCGCTCATGTCTTTGGTCGACGCCATCGCCGCCGACTGCCTCACATATCAGGTCCTAGCGTCGGCCATCGGAGGGTTTGCTCTCACAGAGCACGATCTGTCTGATTTGTTTGCAGTCCTGAAACGAGCCGAGGCATACAGCTATCACTGCTGCCCGCCAGAGATCCTCCAGATACTGTTGTCAGCAAGCCAACTGTGCAGCGACCAGGGCCCCGATGATACGCGGGTCGAAACTGCCCTTTCCCTGCTCCACCAAGCCCGCTCCTTTGACATCGTCGACTGGGTATACAGCATCCAGGGCCTCTCTCCGCACGATGACCTCAATACCCGTGTGAGCATTGCCTTGGCCCACCGCGCAAGCGCGTGCTTGTACATCCTGCTCGCCGTCCCCGAGGCGGCGCCCTTCCCTTCCGCAGTCGACATGGCGGTCCAAGAAGTGCTGGGCCACTTGGCAGAGGTGCCCATCGACCACGTTCTTCTGAAGGGGACCATGTGCCGACATTTATCGTTGGTGCCCAGACGGACGACCTGCAGGCAGAGCGTGCGTGGTGCATCGAGCGGATGCAGGCGGTGTGGGCGTGGAATCCGTGGATCTGCCCGTGGGGATACATCCGGACGGCAGTGCAGATGATGCGTCAGTTCTGGGATGCGAGGATCGAGAACCAGGGGGGGGGAAAGGGGAAGGGGAACTGGTTGCAGGAGAAGGGGATGCGGGAGAAGTGCTTAATTGTGTGATGTACGGGGACCCACACGAGATGGTATGCTACTAGTATGTTCTGTTGATCTTTAATAGATCATCACTCGCCTTATGAATGCGGTGCTTTCGTTAACTTCCTTCCGTTCAGGAATAGCTACCCACGCACGACTCGAACCGGCTCCGGGGTTATAATGCTCCAACTACTGTCCGTCACAGTTCCCAACGTGGAGCCCTTAACCCCTGAATCACAAAATGGCCAAGCACAGCCGACGTCAGGCTGCAATAAGTTCGCTACCGATCGATGGGCTGCCCTGGCAGAAGCCGGTTCAAACCCCATTCTTTGGATTGCAAGGCTAAGCCGAGGATGGGTGGATGAGTTGTCAGTTGGGGTGGCTTGCTTCCCCGCAGTCACAAGACATAGTCATATCGACCCCAACTCTCCGGTTTCCCAGCGCATTTTCAGATTGTCACCAGACCCAACGAGTTCATCATCTGCTCCTTCGGGGTTCACATCTGTGATTCTTGGTCAAGTTTGGCGGGGAGTCCCAGCACGCCTTGAACCCGTGGCAGCATAACACAGCCTCTTCAGAATCCGGCACAGTGAGGCACTTCGAGTCCCAACTTCGGGTGCCATTTTGCACAAGTGTCCGTCCGCGACCAAGGAGCCGAAACGGCCACCGGGCTTGTCGTCCCTCTCACCTGATTGGGAGGGCACCCGTAGATGGCCCTCGTCAGTCCGCCCCACCGCCGTCTCCTGCCACCATTGGCCTGGAGCAGCCAGCGAAACGGCTGCCGGCTGATGTTGCAGCAGGTGTTCATCCTCAACCTCGATGCAGCTGCTTCGGCGGTTTTCTCTGCAGTGTTCTCGGGTCGTGATAGGGTCTATGATCCCGAACCCAGTCCTGCACCTCTGGCGGCCTGCAGCCCTGCTCCTGCCCATGCCGTCAAACGGGCCCAAATTGTTCAATGAGAGGACTGTCGCATGCCATCGAACTTTCGCCCTGCAATCACCCTATTCTGCAGCGAGAATGCACCAAATCCATGCAGTTGCCCGATGCTGCGGCTTAAGAGTCTGGCACACCTCTGGTATTCGCCGTGAACTATCTTGGAGTTTGCTCCCCTTCTTCTCCCGTCAGGCCTTCATGAGTCCCGATGACAAAGACAAACTCGGCCTCCATCCAGGCATTGCTCTCCTGTCCCGTGACAGCGACCACTCGAGCCCGCTGAACAGTCCAGCAGCTTAACCGTGGCTGATGTATATTCCACGTCCACCCTTGCCATTCTTCCAGCAGAGCCCACCGGCGGGCGCATCTGTGTCTCTCTCTCCCGATGGGCCGGCGGCCCAGTTACCATCTCCTGCATCTCTCCCCTCTGTGCAACTTCAGCATGGACCATACCCCTTAGCAAGCCCACGACCGCCCAGTGCTTCATCAGTTACCGGTCTCAACGATGACTCCAATCAACCATCACCACCCAATGGAACTCTAGGCCGATATGGGGTCGTCCGCGCAGAGCTCAAAAAGCGCGAGTACACGATGCGCGACCAGAACATCACCATCGGCGTCATAGTCGGTGTTCTCCTCGCTGTCTTTCTAGCCGGCTTCTTCTACTTTGTCTCGCGCTACCACAAGTCGATCCGCGTTCGCACGAGTAGTCGAGTCAGAAGTGGAGCGGGTACCAGCCACAAGGGACCGAGGAGCGCGAGGCATGGGTCACACAGTTCGGCCGAGAGCGCTGCGGCCGCTGCCGCTGCCGCTATTGCTGCTGAGGCTGGTTAAAGCCAAGAATGTCGCACCGCTGAGGGGAGTCGCGATTGTCTTTTACGTTGGATTTCATACTGGGCGAGTATCGGACACGTGAGGGGCGGGCTCAGTAGTCAGGGGCGCCATCACTCCCGCATGTACTTGTACGTACACACCACACTCTCATGTTCGGGAGTAAGGCGAACGAACAGACAAGATGATTGTACAGTCCTTCCTGCGTCTTGCAGTTCCCGAGACACAGCCAAGGGAAAAGAATAATCTCGAATCCAACCAGAGCGGAAAAAAAGAAACCAACACCCCATTCCTCGCTTGTGCCCACAGCCAGAATCGAACTAGCGACCTTGTCATTACTAGTGACACGCTCTACCACTGAGCCATGCGGGCGAAGAGTGACGGGAAAGGAGGCCGAGGCGGCGGAGGGGGCCGGAGGGAGACCTCCCTCGCCCTCTCCCCTCTAGCCCTGCTAGCACCCCGAACCCCTGGATGCTAATGCCCACAGCCAGAATCGAACTGACGACCTTGTCATGATCCTAGACCACCCCTGGAATGAGGGGGGTTTTACTAGTGACACGCTCTACCACTGAGCCATGCGGGCCTGTTTGTTGGAGGGCGGCATGGGTATGGGTGGTGATCAGGACCGGTTGTTGTGGGCTTGGCGTGGAACTAGGGCTGGGCCCGCGGCGGGTCTGGCGAGACGAGGTGGGGAGCGAACTGTGCTGGATCCTGCTGCAAGCCGGAGGCGAATATGACGGACGGGGAAAGGTTGTGGTGGCGGAAGATTGGGCTCCGCAGCTGATGGATTGGGGTTGCTGTGGTGAGCGGCTGGTGGGCAGCCCCTGAGTTAGGTTCAGGGGGCGCAACATGTTTTCACCGCTCCACCAGTGGCCGACGACCCTTTTCCAGCTCCGCCTCCCATCTGCTGATCCGGCTTCTGGTGCGCTCTGTCGGCCGGAGCTGCTCTCGCTCGCCACGGCTTCGCTCCCTACCAGCCTTCACCACTTCTTCCCTGGCTTGGGTTTTTCTCCTCGCCCTGCGCTCTTCTGTTGGCCCTTCCATCTGAACCTCTCCCCTCCTGTCCTCAGGTCGTTCCCTGACTCTGATGCTCTCCCTCCCTCCACTATTTGCTCCCCGCCTCTCCTCTCCCTCTGGCCCGCTCGTTCCCTCCGTCTTGTCTTCTCCCGGCCCTCCTCGACTCGCTCCCTTCCTCTCTCCCTCTCCCGCCGACTCCTCCTCTCCGTCCTCACCCTAGCCTGCCCCCTCTCTTGATCCAGCCCCGGGTGCAGATTCCTCATGTTGTGAACACTCGCCTGGATATTTGCCAAGGATCCCGTCAGCCGCTCAGCATCCTTCACTAGCGCATCCCGGACGGCGCAGTCCCGATGCGACGACGGCGCGCTGGAGGCCAGTCTTCTAATCGTCTCGGTCGCACCTTGCAGCTCTTTGGTAACTGTATCGAGGGCGACGGACAGTTCCGGGTCGACTGCTCCTTGCCCCTGGCCCTGTCCCAGAATGCTTCCCACGCCCCGAGCGGCTGTTGTTGCGGTTGACTGTGCAGCAGCGGCGGCAGCCTGCTTTTTCGCCTCCTTCCTGCGCCGGATGATGTGACGGATGCCAAAGGCGACAATGCCGACTGCAAGCTGGCTGATGAGAGAGTGCATGTCGCCGCTGTCGCTGCGGGGCAGGTCACCGCTGCTGCCGCGCTTGCTGGTGTTGGAGGGGTCGCGAGGTTTGCTGCGGCTGCGGCTCGGTCTTGGTCGGGAGGAGCTTCTGCCATGTTGTCGTGATCGAGATCGCTCTTTTGTTGCTCGCTTAGCTTCCTGAGGGAGTAGGAGAGGACGGCGCGGCCTAGTTGGTGGAGAATCTCGGGTGGCGCGCTGGACTTGGGAGGGTCTGAGGGGTGACGGGGCGGAGAGCGGGTTGCGCGCCGCGAAGAAGGCATTATGGTTTTTCTATGTGCTAGGCGTACACCGAGTCAACCCCGTTTCTTTCGGTCTCGGAAGCCTAGGTAATGGTGCAACTCTTCGGGTCAGAGTTGCAGATGCCATATGAAAGAAATTTCATGGGTGCTTCGGATGCGACAGTCGCACCCTTGGGCCTTCCGCCCTTCAGTCTTTTATTCGCTTCCCGTTTCTTGAAGGGGATGACTCCTCCCGCCATGCGCGATGGTCGTGGGGTTAGGTGTGGTGGTTGTCGCATCAGTCAGGTGTGCCGCGTGACCAGGTGACCGGGACACCACCACCTTCTCGTGCTCACATCATGGGCATGCCCATGTCGAGTTGAAGGCCCGCGGCCGTCCCGTCTCTTGCGCACCAGGAATTGCAATTATCTTCGGCGCTGCAGTCTGGTCCGCGTCTCGAGGGTATTGGAAGTGAGAACTGTGGTCCACTAAGAACAATATCCCTGTCGCTAGTGTCGCCGTGTCTCGCGCTGTTCCCGGGCTTGGTCGGCGTCCCTGGCAAGTCAGCGTCCATCCTTGAGCGCTCAGCGTATCTTTCGAAAGCTTACAGTATCGACAGTTCGATGTCTCCCTTGATCTTCGCCTGAAGACGAATGTCGACGTCCAGGTCCATGTCCAATCTCACGGCCGGGGCGCCACCACGGTCATGGTGCCCGACGGAGCCACGGCCTCTTCTGGTCGTCGGTAGACTCGGCGCTCCTGAGCTGGAGATTGCTGCGCAGGGTGTCCGGCACTTCTTGTTCTCGCGAGGCTTCTGTTCTCTTCGGGCGCCGGTTCCTCCTCTGTCTGGGTTGCCATGTCGGCCACCGACTCGCTCGCTTGCCGGGGTTCCATTACGGGTTGTTTTGTGTCGCGTTCGGACATGTTCCCCTCGATAGAGTTGATCCGCAATAGTTATGTTGCTCGCCAGTCGAAGATGTTGTCGGTGGCAGAGTGATGCGCGATTGCAAAACCGTCTTTCGGTTGAAAGCGCCGGGGTTTATATGGAGGCGGTCTGCTCTTTGTGGTAAAATGGCGCCTTGATGGGCATCTGTGTCGCCAGACGAAACCGACTTGCAGGATGCAAGACAGGCGGCCTCGGTCGGTGGCTGCGTGGCTGCGAAGCTTCTGGGATGACATCACCAGGCGGTCAGACATCGACCCGGGCAAGATGACCACAGGGTTCCAGTGGTCGTCGACACCATCTCCGCCGGGGAACAAGTGTAGAGTAATCCGCAAAGTTGAAGATTGTTGGCACCGCAGAAACGGGTTGGCGCAGCAAGATGTCAGAGGTGAGCACACAGCAAGGCAGCCGCAGTCAACAGAGTTCTATTCTCGGTCTGCCGACCGCTCGCATCTGCTTCAAGCCTTCAGCCGACACCAAAGGCTGTGGGTATCTCAGGTTTGCGCACCACCACCAATTCCCCTTCCAACGCCGGCCAGTATCCAGTTATCCTCTTCCTCGGTGCCTCGTCATCCTATCGTGGCGGCCCTCCTCTTTATGCGCTCCCAGCAGCGGCAGCCTCGGCCTTCTCCTTTGCCAGCTTCCCCATCTTCTCGGCAGCGGCGTTCAAGCTCGGGAGATTCGCGCCTTGTATTATCGCGTTGCCGTTGACCGCGACCTGCTTCCCGTCCTTGAAGAACATGAAGGTGGGCATGGCGGCGATGCCGTACTTCTGAGCGACCGAACCCACGTTGTCGACGTTGACCTTAGCGAAGGCGAGGAAGCCGGGGATCGACCACTTCGACGCCATAGAGACGAAGTGTGGCGCGATGGCCTTGCAGGGCCCGCACCAGTCGGCATAGAAATCGACGACGACGTAGCGCGTGGTCGCGAGGAGCGAGTCGAACTCGCCGTGTGACGAGATGTGCTTGACCGAGTCGGTCATGGCTGCGGGGGCTGAGCGATCGGTCGTTTGCGGGGCAGACGGGGTTGGACAACACCGGGGGTTTTGGCTTCGAGATGACTGCGGGTTGGAGCCTGATGATGGAATCGTGATGGTGGTGAATCGCGAGCAGGGTCTCGCTGCTGCGTGGATTGGGCTGGGTTGTGATGGGTTGCGGAGCGAGGGTCCTTTTCTAACCCTAACCCAAGCTGCCACGCGCTTCTCCAACGTTCTCGAAAATGGGTGGAAATGGAATGGTGTTTATTTTTTTGTCAGCATCACTCCCTCAAGTCTGCACTGGGCATTACAGGCAACCTACATCAGCTAAACCGAGAAGTCTTCCACTTGGGGTAAGCCAAGGGATTTCTAATTGAATCATCGCAGGATAGCACGAAATGAGCCTTGATCTCGTGCAGGGTGAAAGTCAACTCGAAAACAACAGGAAAAAAAGAAAAAAAGAAAAAAGAAGGAAAACAAAGGAAAACAAAGGAAAAAAGAACAACCTCAACTCATATCTCTGGCTGCACCCACCCCTTCCGACCTGCCACAGTGCCGAGATGTGCGGCGAGAATGTTAGTCGGGAAGGCCGGCGGTGAGCCCGTGCTTCGGGTTGATCCCAACACAAGGCAGCGACAAGATGACTCCATTCTTGGACATCATCGGCAAAGTCGAGAACAAGCAAAGTGACATTCAGCTCACATCTCACACAGCACTTCAGTTTCTGACAGGGGCTTACTGCGTACCCGCATGGGCGTTGCCATCTCGCAGATCTCCAGAGACACAACAATCCAATCGCATGGCGGCTCTGACCCATCGCAAGCCCGGCTAACTGCCGAGGCCGGCAACCTGTCTCAAAAAAAAAGCTCCTGATTCTATCGCCGTCTTGGATCTGTTTGGGGAGAAAAGGCTACGAGTGGTTCCACTGGGCAAACATTGCATGGCTTGTGTCTCCGTATCTCCCCGGCGCGAGGGCATGAACGGCTGGATCTTAGATCTTGCCGGGGACTCAGCACGCTGTGGAACAAGATGCCACATGCTTGCCAGGTCCGGATGTGCTTCCGGATGCGCTTCCCCGTCTGCCCCCGTCCGATCTCTGGAACTTGCCGGCTCGGCATCGACCCGGGAGGCCTGTTATCCCTGTACTTGATGGCCGGTTGGACGATTTCAAAACAGCAACTGCGAGAGACGAGCCATTGCCGCTGAATCTGACCCTCCCTCCCCCTGTCATGGCCCACAGCGTTCTTCCCCGAGCTTGTTATCAACGTGAAAGGTGGTATCTCAACTTGAAAGGGCCACGGAAGCAGCGGCAAGCTATCCTCCGGACGAAAGAATGTGGCTGGAAGGAGCGATCGTGTCCAAGATCCTGGCTCCAAGATCCAAGCTCCAGCCTGCTTAAAACGCGCGCCGTCCCTCGCTTCTCTCGAAATTTTCTTTTTTTCTTCATTCTCACCAGAACCACTGGCATCGGTCCTCTGGTTGCCGCCTCCTATCCGTTAGACAACTTGCTCTCTCTCCAGCATATCTATCAAAACCCGGTAGCAACACACCAACATGACCTCCCCCCGGGATCCGCACACCAAGTGCTACTCGCACAACAATGGCACCGTCGAAGAACTCCTCGACCGCCTCGCCGTTTCTGAGCTTTGCAAAGGCTGGCCTGTTTACCGCGACGCCTCTGAGTGGAAGAACTACCGCTCCCTCTTCACTGAGGATGCCACAGTCTGGACCAGTGAGTCTCCTCTCCTTTTATCTCGCTCTGTAAGGCACAATGGCTGACTCTTCGTTGACAGCCTGGAGCGGTCCTCGCTCGGTTGACGACTTCATCGAAATTTCCAAGGCCGGCAAGGAGAAGGGCGTCTTCATCATGCACCGCGAGTGCGGCACCCTGGTCGAGCTGGGTAAGTCGCGCGGCCGCGCCATCGGCAAGATGAAGGCCACCATCACCCACCGCTTCAAGTTCGATCCCCTCGGCGGCAAGAACGAGAAGTGCGAGTACGACGTCGACTGCGATTGCCGCTTCATCTTCTTCTGCGAGAAGAACCCCTCCACCAACGAGTGGAAGGCCAAGTACGTCAAGCTGTTCTACGAAAAGGACAAGGTCGTCCCCGCCGACGGCTTCACCTCGCCCAACTTCAGCGAGCAGGAGCTGGAGAGGATCCCCAAGGGCTACAAGTACCTCGGCGCCGCCCAGGCCCGCCTTGGCTACGATGTAGACCTGCACCTGCCCACTGCCAGCGGTGAGCTCTGGGATCGCATGTATGCCGAGATGGAGAAGTGGTTGGATGGCGAGAAGGTCGACCTTTTCTGGGAGGGCAAGTGACGACTGGGTTCATGATTCACTGGTTGTACTGGTCTTCTCTCCGCGAATAACGCTTACTATGCAGCGATGGCTTTGATTGGGCTAATGGCAATAGAGAGATAGACAGGCGTTGGGGTCTGGTTCTGGAAGATTCGGTCAGCTAGCGACATAATACACCTCCTTGCCTTGCCAATTTTAAATCCTCGATGCGCCAGTGGATGTTGAACCGAAAGAAGTAGAGCGGGGTTCCTGTTCTGCCCAACAACCCGGGCGGTCAACGTTCGCTCTTCAAGCGTTTTGTAAATCGGAGTACCAGATCCTCCACTCTTAGGCAACAGCAATATTCTGTCTTCTTCACTAATCTACCGTCCAACATGACACCGCATCGTCCCTTGACTCAAGTCACAACCATCTAAAGTAATGGGCGATAGAAAGGACCTGTCCCAGTGGAGAAGTTTGCAGAAAAGAGCCACACAGTGGCTCTCTCTCAAAAGGCCCTGTCTATCAGGTACTGACGTCAATTTCCGTTAGATTGGTTGATGTGTTGAGCGTGCGCACCTGCAGTCGGACCTCCTGCTACACCGCTTTCTACTCGGAGTCCAACAGCGGGCCAAGTGAGGTACTCCAGTCTGCGGGATTGGTAACCTGTGGACCACCGCCCACACGACTACATTGCATACCGTATGAAGGTACACTGCAAGAAGGGACATATTACCGAATCGAGTTACGACATGAAGTTGCCACCCTGGTTCAGACCTGCAACATCTGACTGTAGCTCGGAGACTCGAGACCATGACCACGCGATGAGGAGGAATTCTTACCTCGGGTGGTGTCTTCTCCACCCGTACAGGACAGTGATGCTCTAGTGGGTTAGGCACACGTTGTGCTCTGGAACTCTGCACTCAGACCCCAGCTGAATTCGAGTTCAGGACATCATTAGATAATGATCTCAACCCAGTGCTTGAAGGCCGTGAAGGCCCGGCATGTGGTTGGATGGTCAAAGGTCGTCTCGCCCGACTTTTCGCTCATTTGCTGTTCGAACTGACCATTGGCGAGGAAAGCTGAGTAGTTGTGTTTGTACCCTAGAGACACAGTCGTGGGCTAACAGGGGCATTAGATTTGGTCCCCGGACAGGAACGCAGACACAGCAAGCTCTAGGCTGTTGACAGGTGGGATTACGAGCATCGACGAAAGGGACCCCGTGGTAATTACCAGTAACGCCATGGCATTACCCCAACACTCCATTACTCTTACTACAAGAACCACCCCATTACATGTTATGGCCCATATTTACAACTCATTTTCCTTCTACCATATCCAGACAAAAGCCACCCCTTGTACATGTATCCTTCCTGTCCCTCGCACGATTGTTGTGCTCCCGTGTCATGATTCATCAAGTATTGTATCATCAACTCATCACGACATGAGGCTATGCGCCCAAACAGAGTCTAAATAGTAAAAAGAGGGAAAATGCAAAAGTCGTTACATGATGTTCTGCGTGTACATGAGGGTTTCCATCAGATCCAAACATAACCCAACCATCGACTGCGTGCAAAATGCTGTATACCAACCAAACAGGAAAGATTGAACAGAGAGAAAACAGAGATAAACTTTTTTGTCGACTGAGCCACCAAGCGAGACAAGCAACGGGCGCGTGTCAAGGTGGATGAGGAAAGACGTGGTTGGGAAAGGGAACGCGCCTCGGGACGAGAGACAGAGGGTTGAAACAAACAACGGATGAAACAACAGGACAACAAATTCAAAGAAGCAGCAAATCCAACCCAAAGCATAGCATCCTCCATGTTGTTCTCTCCTTCCATGGGGTGTAGGTGTAAGCAAGCGGCAAACTTTGCTATGTGTATGGTGTTCGCTCATGTCCTCCGTCAAGACAAAATCGAAACCGAGGACACGATCGAGTCAATCGACGTGCGTGGCGTCGGCGTCTCGCTCGCGCTTGGGGTGCCCGTGGTGCTGCCGTCGCCGGGTCGTTTCTTGCGCAAGTCGCACCGCCGAATGAATTGCCTGTAGTATTCGCAAAAGCCCCGGTTAGTGTCGCTTGCCAGCCAGTCACTGAATTGGGGGCTATGAGGTGTGTATCGGGGTCGGGGAGCGGGAGCGAACAAGCTTGGGCGGTAGTTGAATCAAATGGCAGCAGCGATCTGGAGCATGACTGACAGGGCCCTTTTGTCGCCGGGGTTCCGCACGACCACGAGCTGCTTGTCCTTCTTGCCACCGCTGCTGCTGTCGCGTTCCTTCTTTTGGGGGGATGAGTTGCGGGACCGGCTAGCGCGGCGGGAGGCGGATGAGAGTTGCTCGACGCGCTGCTGCAGTTCGATGACCTGGCCTGTGGCGGTGTTGTAGGATTGGGTGACGCTGTCGAGGGACTGCTGAACAGTGTCTAGCTGTTGCTTGGTGGCGCCCAGCTGGGCCGAAAGGGCAGTGTTGCCCTCGGTGAGGGAGTTGATCTGGTCGACCCGGCGGGTGATTTCCTGGCTCTTGGCCTCCAGCTCGGCACGGAGGGCGGCGGCGACTGCGTCTGGGTCTTTGGCCAGCTCGGTCTGGAGCTCGGTGATCTTGCCCTGCAGCTCCGAAACCTTGCCCTCGAGCTGTGACTTTGCTGCCTCGAGGGAAGGGAGCTTGGCTGCTTCGGCCTGGGCAGCAGCGAGCTTGGCTTCGAGGTCGGCGGTCCTCCCCTCGAGCTCCGAGCTCTTGCTCTCGGCGACCGCCTTCTCGCCGCACAGACCGGGGATCTTGTCTGCTTCGCCCTGGAGCTCGGCAACCTTGCCTTCAAGCTCCGCGATTTTGACCCGAAGTTCGACAACAGTGGCGGCAAGCTCGCCTTTGGCACCCTCGAGACCGGCAACCTTGGCTGCTTCGGCCTGTGCAGCGGCCTTCTCGGTCATGAGCCTGTCAATCTCGGCCTTGGCAGCGTCGAGGGCCCTTGCACCCCGGCCATGTCACCGCGAGGTCAAGCTTCTGGCTCGCAAGCGACACGTTGGCAGCCTTAGCACCAGCAAGGTCGGTGTTGAGGGCGTGAAGTTGTGCTTGCATCTCGGTCTTCTCCACGTTGAGGTCCTCGACAGTCTTTCGCAGGCAGGCCTTATCGGATTCGAGGCTTTCGATTTGGGTCCTCAGCTCGGCGTTGTCGGCCCTAACCGTCGAGAGCTCCTCCTCCAGTATTGTAATCTTTGCATTGAGGTCCGACCGGGAGACTGTAAGCTCCTCAATTTGGGAGGTGAGCTCGGTGATGTTCGATTCCGCCGTCTCAAGCTTGCCCCGGAGCTTGTCCCTCTCCTGCTCGACAGCCGCCTTGGCCTTCTCGAGTTCGTCCTTTTGTTGCTCCAGCTCGCCGGCCCGGGTCTTGGCTGCTTGGTGGTCATCCTCCAGCTCTTTCCGGAGTGCCGCCTTCTCCTCCTCCGCGGCATCCTTCAGTCTCTGTTGTTCCTGCTCGGCAGCATTCTTGATCCTCCGTTGCTCCTCCTCGGCGGAGTTCTTAAGCTTCTGCTCCTTCTCCGCGGCAGCATCCTTGAGCCGCTGCTGCTCCTGCTCTGCGAAGTGCTTGATTCTCTGCTGTTCCTCTAGAGCAGCCTTGAGCTCACCCTCAAGGGCGGCCACGCGAGACGTGAATGTGCCGATCTGTGTCCTGAGCTTCTCGCGTTCGGCGACCATGTCGGCAATTTCCTTCTCCTTGCTGTCGCGCTGCTCCTGAAGGGTATCCCTGCTGGTTTCGAGGGCGGCAATCTGGTGGGCCAGGAGCTGCTCCTGCTCCTTACGGTCCTGTTGGAGCTTCTTGAAATCCTTCTCGAGCTCGGCAAGCTGGCCAGCCGCCTTGTCTCTTGCCATCTTCACCTCGTCAAGTTCCTTCTCAGCCTCCTCGGTCATGACCTTTTGCAGCGTGATGGCAGACCTGTACTCCTCGAGGACCTGCCTGGTGGCCTCAAGCTTGACTTGCAGGTCGCCTTTGCTGGTGCGCTCGGAATCGCGCTCCTTCTCGACTTCGTCGAGCATGCCTTTCTGGAGATCGAAGTTGCTGCGGAACTCGTCGTAGATGGCCTTTTGCTCATCCAGCATACCGGAAATCTTCTCCCTGCTGCTGCGCTCGGCGTCACGCTCTTTCTCAATGGTGGCCTTCTCCTTCTCGATGGCCGTCTTCTCCTTGTCAACGGCATCCAGGCGGGAGGAGGTCTCATCGAGTTCTCGTTTGAGTTTCGCCTCGCTCTCACGGAGGGCGTCCCTCTCGGCCTCGAGTTGCTCAATCTTGTACATCAGGCGGCGCTCCGTGTCATCGTAATACTTCTCAAGCTCGCGGATGTACCTGGACTCGGGTGTCTCCAGAGGGAGGGGGAGAGTGACTTGCACTGTCCGAGACCCGCTCTTGGTGACGGCCTTGTCTGTGTCGGAGGATCGCCCCGCTCTGATGGCCAACCGAGGCTTGACCTTGCGGATGGGAGGGACTGAGCTGACGACGCTAGAGCTGGAGCCGATGACGCTGGGCGTGAAGCGGACAGAGGGAGTAGACTTGGTGTTAGTCTCGGTGGGTGTCACATCGCTGGCGCCAGAGTCTGACGATGGCGACGAGATGACTGTGGTTGCTTGGGTAGTCGAAGACAAGTCTGATGACTCCGAGACCGACTCTGTCTCGGGGTCCGGGTCAGGGTAGTGCCGGTCATGGCGGTCGTACGAGTCGTGGCGGTGGTGCTGCTCGAGTATCCTATTGTCTGGCGGATACTGGGGGGAGAGGACGGTGCGGACTGGAGGCACATGGTAGCTGGTCGGGCCATTGGCGGAGGATGAGCGAGACGACCTGAGGTTGACGACTCCTTGACGCTCGGCTGGAATTCCCGGGAACCTGGCCTTGAGAACCTTCCTTGGCAGTGCTCCCGTCGATGCGGAGGGCAGCGGAGTCGGGGATCCCAGCTCTGAATCACTCCCTACTGCGGGCAAGTTGGACGATGTGACGGAGGTGTCCGAGTTCCGGCGTGGGCGTGTTGTAGGGCGGACTGTTTTCCTCAGAATCGATTTGGTAGCCGGCTCGCCTTGGCAATCGTGGTCCCGCTGCCTGTCCTGCTCCCACTCCGGCCATTCTGCTGGGCGCCCTGTGGGCCGGCCATCCTGTCCTGGGGTCACGGAGGCCCCTGCCCTTGGGCGAAGGTATTGTCGTTCTCTCTCCATTGCGGGCACCGATGAGATGCTATCTGTTGTTAAAGATCGAGTTTGAATGGAATTCCAGATGGTGTTCGAGTTAGAGTTCTAGTTTCTGCTGCTGTAAACGCTCAGGTTGCTATCGGATTGTGGTAGTGCTGTGGACGGGGAGTGATGCTGTCACGGGCGGGCATTGCGGGAGGAATCCTCGAACTTTGGGGCCGAGAATTGTGTTTGTTGTGCGCACGAGACAGGTGGATGAGAGCGTGAGATGCAGTTCAGGGAAGCATGACAGGACAAAGCAGGCTAGGACGTGCAGGAGGAGGTGGTTTTGATGGCAGAGCGTCGCCGGGTCTGGCGGGGACCCCTGTCGCCTGTCCCGCTCAGCAGGCGGCAAGCCAGCAGCAAGTCAACCGCTAGGAGCACTTCAGCTAACATGACTCATCCTGAAGTGGCTAGTCAGCCTCATGGGATGCTCAATCGGGTAAGACACGGAGTGCATGACGGAAAATTCATATGGCTGCTATTGGGCATGGACACGGCAAGATGTTGAATCGGGTCAGGCACTGCACGCTTTTGCAAGCCGAGCGGGAACCAAGACGGACCTGATGGGTTACGACGCGCATGAAAGGAAAAACCAGCAGCCATCACCAACAAATCAGGTAATCGCCAGGCCAAGTCTTCGAGAGGAGGCGCTGCTGCAAGTTAGGGTCATTGCTTGCCGCCTGCTTGCCACCCATTGCCAAATCATCAGTAGCAGGGTCGTCTGACAATGAACCAAGCCCAGCAGTTTGCAGCAAATCGAGTTGGGCTGGATGCGCCGGTCTGGTGTCCGGAACTGTCATTCGTGTGCCCAAAAGCAAGGAAAATTGTGTGTGGCTGTTGACAGATTGACAGGGGTCGCAGCCAAGGCTGCACTCACAATTCTCATCCACACGCCCTGGAATAGCAAGAACACACACTGCAACTCCTGCAATTGAGAGACCCTGAGCGCGCGGACGTTGGCTGGTGATGGCTCCTTCCGTCCCTGCGCTCCCTGTCAGCGGCCCGTGCAAAGCGAGCAGGAAAGGTGGGGCAGCCAATGACAAAGGGCGCTCGAGAAAAAGGCCCCGCTGTTGGGCATCAAGTCGGGCCACGACACGCACCCACAACACCCGACGTGGTTCCGCACAATTCGCGACTTCTAACATGGCCCTCCTGCCTCCTCGCGACAGCCCCGGCCCGCGGCATCTCTACGCTGTCACGATTTACTGGAACATTCTCCTCCGCAAGCCACCGCATGGTAATTGGGACCTTGAACACGCGAGACGCGGCCCGGTGATTCACTGCGCTCAGGACGCCGTCCATTGGGCGCCCATCCCTCCATTCCGTGACAATGACCAGGCCCAGAACTCCCAGACATCTGGTTCAACCATAAGTCGCATATCCCTCTCGTCATTGATGCTGGGGTACGCAGTACTTCGGACCCGCCAGCGACAATCATCCTGGCAGGGCTACGGGCAGCAGAGAGAGGGCTCGCTGAGACACGGTGGGCCGCCGGTGAGAGACAAGTCAGAGACACTCTGGCCGGGCATCGGTCGCGGAGACAGCGGCTCATCGCGCCTCGACGTCGCTGCTGGATCTGGCTGAACAATGCTGCGATATTTCGGCCTTTGTGCGACCCCAGCTGCTGCCCAAGATTGCGCGGCTCCTGAAGATCATGAGCTCGAGAAAAGCGAGCAATGCGGACCCAAGCTGGCGTTCACAGACACACTCCCCCGACTCGTCCCCCGGAACCCCTCGGCCATCAGGAGCCGGCCCAGCCCGGGCTTGGCAGTCCACTCAAGGGCCGAAGTTGCACAGTCGGCCCTTGCTTGCCTGTCCTTCTGCCAGGAAGCATTTCGAATGTTCTCGCTTCAACTGTGCATGGTTAGCTTGTTGTTAGCTCAGGGCATAGCACTGGCCACTCCACCTTCTCCTCATGTCGACGTTTGTCCTGAAAGTCAAGGATCAGACGTTGTTTTGAGACGTGGTTGGCTCTCTGTTGCAGGTTGCCTGGCTCTGTTTGAGCTGTCGGTAACCGCCGGGACTGCAACAGCCTCCATTCGGAAGCATCCAGGCGGGTTGTTGAGTCTCCTGTCTTGAGTCTCATAGGCTGTTACCCCGTCGGAAGCGGCTCACTGGAACAAGTGCACATCAGACTCTCGCTCCACCGAAGGCGGTCAAGCTTGATTCCCCGTGCGTCTCCTCAGGCCACGTATAATAGGCTGTTAACCCCCTCCTCAACAAATTGCCTGCGTCTCTCGTGTTTGGGCGGATGGAAATGCCCGCCGCTGCCTGTGCCCCGCCGCGTCTGCCTGCGAATCTTGTTCGCTCAGTCGCGTCCATGAGACTGAGCCAGGGTCAATGTATCCGCTGACCGAGAAACGAAGCGGCGCATGCTGGCTTGGCTCGGCACATAGCCGCATTGACGGGAACGGTCAGATGGGGCCAAACGGACTACGTGGACCATCGTCAGTCAACATGCCCTCCTTGATGGTGGCGAAAATCACGTCAGCTCTTGCTGCGGCCAGGAGAGAAATACACCGGTCGCCGGTTGGAGGCATAGAGTGTCGAGTGACTGGCAGGCAGAAGTGAGGCCTTTTGCGGCTTTACTCCGCCCTGTGACATTGGGCAAACTCCTTGTCAGTGCTGTTAAAGATGTGGAACACTGCATGGCCCGGCCCCCGAGATCGATCATCGGGATCTCTGCAAGATTTGCTTTTCCTGGCAATCTCAGTGTGCCAGCGCATCCTGGGCCCCTCGGAGGCTGTGAACTGCTCGGCTGAAAGATGTCTGTCCATGGCGGCCCTACAGCGGGAAATAAGATCCTCGTAAACATCTGCTGGATGCCTGGGTGAGAGGCTATTCGCCTGTTTGAATCTCTCCCAGTAAATTAAGACATGGCGGTGACCTCCTGAATCCCAAGAAGAGTGGTTTTCCAACTGAGGAAGGTTCGCTACATCGTAAGCCCCAGGCCTCGGCGGTGAGGAAAGCGAAGCATTGAGGCGATTGGTCTGCCACCAGTCGGGTTGCTTGGTGGTGTTTGCCAATGCCGGTGACCATAGCGGAGATGGATTGTGGAGTGCTAGATACGTATCCCACTTTCAGCTCCAGCCACTGTGACCGTAAAGATGGGTTGGATCATGTTTAATAATCACTAATGGTATTGTAGCGTTCAGTGTCCGTAAGTGACTGTTTGCCGGCGTCGAGGTTACAACACCAACCGGCCAGTTCTCCTCAGTTAATTTTCAGCTTTACGGTTCACAGAGGAGTATTAATGATGGCAGTAACTAGCTTTGGCTTGAGCGAGAGAATCCTATGTTGATCGAACCGGCACGTACGAACAATGGAGTACTGATGGAGAATCGGAATAGCTATCCATCATCGCAGAGAAAGATCTGGATATACGCAGATCAACAATAAGGTCCATTGTTTTGTGTATGAAGTAATAGTGTGATCGGTTCATTAGTGATTCAATTATCTGTTCTTTCTTGCTCTCCTTCTCGCCCTACTTCTCCATGTTCTCTCTTTGTTATCCTTCCTTTTCTCTTGGCGGCGTTGGTGTAGTTAATTCTCTAACAGCATCCTGCTGCCCGAAGCTTTGCATCCCACGGCACTTCGAACCAGAGCAAATCTCATCACTCGCAACTATCATGTTCGTGACAATCACGAGGTTGGTCCTCCTCCTTGAATGGTATTGTCTCCCCATCTAGGATGGAGCTTACGGGTTCAGCAAATATTCAAGACCTCCGCAGATATGAGTACAGTCCCCATTCCCTGAAGCGACATCATCAGGTTATGCGATTCTCGTATCAGGCATTGGGAGGGGAGACACCATCTAAGCACTGAACCATTCTGCTCAGAGAAGGATTGCCCACACATTATCCACTGGCTCCGGCTATCTCAGGACATGGGTCGTCCCTCGTTCTCATCCAATCTCGAGGACTCAGAGAGGCGCCGACGATGCAAATGAGAGGTGAACTGGCTTGTCATTTCGTTAACCTGTCTCGATGAATGGCCTGGTTCCGCTCTCACCGCTCCGCTCGAGGTTAAACCAGCAGCCGCACGCTGTACGTGAGCCTCTGACATGGTCCGACCATCTCGACCATGTTGAAGCCAAAACACACCTCATGTGTTGCGAGTCAAAGCTTGCCTCTCAAAAAATGAACCCTGAAACGTTTCACGCTGCCCTCGCACTCCCTCAAAAGGCAAAGTCCAGAGCCCGAACCACTGCTCCAGAAGGTGGCCAGTGATCAGTTCTGCATTTCCATGACCCACCACTGTCTCAAAACCAGTTGTGAGCCCTCCGGCTCATGGCACCTTGTATATCTGCCACCTTCAACCAAAACGCCAATGCCCTTCACCCTTTTGGGGTTGTCAATGGTACAATTAATATTTGCCCTTACCGCCCGGGACGCCAAAAACCACGCCAAAATGCCAACGCCAAAATATGCATATGCTTCGCAACACATTTCGAGGAATAATAGTACACAAAGGAAGAAAACGGGGAAAGAAACCTATCGAGACCGAGGGCTGCTGGCCACAGCAGTAACAGCAGCTCAGTACTGCCCCGAGTACGCCGCTGGCCCCGGCCGGGACCGCTGGGTCCCCTTGACCTGCTGCGGGTTGGGCAGGACCTGAGGAGGGTATTGTACGGAGCAGGCGTGACGGCAGGGTGTAGAGCAGGCGGCCGGTTGGCCAAAAACTCTGGCAGGATGCCTGTGCGGAACTCGTTGCGCTTCCCCAGCGGTTGGTAGTGCATCTGGCTCGGCATGACCGGGCTCGGAAAGTGGTACTGTTGCAGAAATGCCGAGGGCGGCGGGTAGAGGAGGGTGTTGACGTGGCGGACGGGCTTGTAGGGGCTGTTGCGCTGCTGGGAGGTAGATGGAAGGCGAATGAGAGATCGGGGTGTGCAGGCCACTCGCGGTGCCAGCGTTGCCGATGGGAGTGGCCATGACGAGGGAGAGGAGCCGGGTAAGTTGCGAAGCTGTCTTGAGGCGACAGTCGCTTGGTCGGGGTGTCGTAGGTTGGGGGAACGGTGGTCGTTGGGGTCACGGTCCCGCAGGTGGCTGAAATCGGCTGGGAAGATGCGTATGTCGCGGTGGGAAGACCATGGACATGGCTCGGACACCCGAAGCGAGTGGCGGGAGCGACAGCGGGTGGACTGCGGCGGCGCATAGGCAGAGACACCATAAGGCTGTGTAGCAGGAACCTCGGCGGTCTGTGCCGTATTCAAGGTCAAACTCGGCACCGGGGACGGCCCTGATCCGACGGCAGTCCGTGGGTTGGTCGGGAATGCACAGCGGGAACGGCGGTCGGGTTCGGTAGGCTGGGCGGTACTTGCGTGGAGACCGAGGGCGGTTGGAACGGTGCCTGTGACGGGATATGCCCAGAGGGCTTTGCTTGTCCAACCGGAATCCTGCTCACGCGCTTGGCTGGATGCTCCGCCGCGTCCTCCTCCTCTGGGAAGCTCCTCTTCCGGTAGGAGACGGGCTGTGGCTTCTGCGCGAGCGGGGATGCGGCATTGCTTGCAACGTAAGACGCCGGCCAATTCTGATTTCCGTTGATCAATGGAGCCAGATTGGGCGAATGAAGAGCGAAGGAATGTGTTGCCGACTGCACGCCTGGGGTAAGTGGAACAGTCGGAGACTGCAGCGGGGAGGCGTAACTCCGGTGCGACGGAGAGGGTATCAGGAGGGTGAGGGTGAGGGCGATGCCACCCGCTGAGCCAGTTCCAGGTAGGACCAAAACCTGGTCAGCTTGCCGAGCCACTGCTCCCACTGCTCGGCCGAAACCAACAATGTGTACCGCATGTTGCTCAGAAACTCGACCTCCATCACGTGGATTTCGTTGACCGAGATACCCGACACATCTGCCCACGTTTTATTCGTGTAGGTGTTTATCGTCCAGGAACTTGTTTGCGAGCATCAGCGCCACCGTGAGCAGCCGGTACTCGCTGCCGGGCCGGCCTTTGACCGTGGGATTTCGCCATCTTGAGCCGGTAGATATACAGGAGGGCGAGGATCACGACGTTCTGGGTGACCTGGGTCGTTCGCAGCACCGTCGAAACCCACTTCTTGAAGTTCTCGTCGGCGATGGCGGTGGACGAAAGCGGCTGTCTTGGCGCCGCCGGTACCAGCGCCTGCGCCTGCTCAATGTTGTCGAGCAGCTTGGTCGTCTCGAACCAGAATAGAGCCGTAATCCCGGCATGAAATCCGATATGCTTCCTCCGCTCGGGCTGATACGCTCTGGAATCCTCATGCTGTGTAGCGTCATCTTGGAATCCGCAACGCTCTTCTCGCCGTGCACTGAACTGCTCCTTGATGTCGGTGGCGGCCGCTGGCTTGACCGCGAGCTATCCTGCCACTGTGAGTATTCCGAGATCGCGGTCGTACGCGCCGGGCGGGCAACGGATTTTGCGCGACGCCGGTCGGGGTCCAGTTTACGGTCCTGGTCTGGGATTGTGTCGGGAAGGGTGCGGCGCATCGCGAGGAGGAATGGAAGATTTGTTCGTTTGGTGGAGGCCGTTCATTGAGGATTGACCGCCGCCGGTCTGGCTGCGGCACTGTTGTTGTGTAGGCGGAGTGAGGATGGAGGGTATTTTTCGCAGGATGGCAGGTTGCCACCTCGTACGCTGTCCCCATGTCTTCGTCGGTCGGGGGCGTGCAGAGACCGAATGGCCAGGTCTCGCGATTGACCTGCTTGCTGGACTGGGAGGAGCGCGCCAGCGAGGTGAGGGGGAAAGAGGGAGGGGTTGCTGCGGGCCGCAATCGAGGGCATGGGCGACGTGAGCGCGGCCCCGGCTCAAGGAGCTCAAGAACGAGGGGCTCAGCGATATTGGCTGGCTGCCTGCAGATGGCTTGGTCTCGGGCAGGCGTGGCGGGTGCCGTGGGGAAAGAATGATAGACGAACGCAGGTCGTGCCTTCCTCTCGTTAAGCCGTCGCAAGCTCTTGCTCTCACGAGGCCTGGGTGCTCCTTCTGCTTCCTTCGTTTTCCAGCCCCTTCAGCATCCACGATGGTCGGCGGGGCTTGTCGTCGTGAAGCGTCGTTTGTCTTTCAACATTCCCAGCTAGCGATCACGCCTTGTCTCAGCACACGACCTCGATACCCAAATGTCACACTGCAGTCAACGTCCGGCGGGAAGCTTACTCGTGACAGGCCGCGTGCATACAAGACGTTGCTGGCAAATTGAGAAGGGCCTCGACGGTCGACGAGGGAGTCGAAGCTTGGTCCCGGTCTCAAAGGAGGGGTCGACAACAGTTACGCAAGGGACGTCTGTCGTGGCTGTCCTGCACCCGGCGGCAGCATCAATGGTGGAAAGCTCTCGCAAGACCAAGATTTCCAATCCCCAGGGCTCGAACTGTGCCCGCCTTTGTCAATGGCCGAAGCAACTCAAGGCTGTGGAATCGTGTCAGGCGGTCTCGGCCAGCCCGTCACCGCGGCATGCAACGGAAGTGGCCAGGAGGGGTCACGGAGGGTTGGTCCACGGCGAGATCGAATCGTTGGGCCCACGAAGGGAGTCAGGACGAGGCCAACTCGAGGGGAGGATGACAAGGAGGAGGAAGAGGAGCAGGAAGAGGAGCACTGGGGGAGGCAGATCCCCATACAGTGAAAAACATCCATAGCGACGGCCATCCATGGAAAAAAAGTGGTTGCGTAGGGTGTGTTGCTGCCGTCTTAGTGCTGGTCGCCGCAAATGCTGCTAATTTACTTTGTCCCTGGTCGATGTCGTTGTCTGGGTGCGGTGCAAGGGGGCGCCGTGCCGCCGCGCGGTTCTGTGCTGTGCTGCAGAACCGGCTTGGCCGCTTCTGCCAGAGGCGGTACCTCGCTACCTGGTGGGCTTGCGTGCACCTGACTGGTTGACCCTTCCACATGCACCGGTCGGCCCCACACAGAGTCAATCCAGCCAGTTGATTTCTCGCTTCGCACGGGCGGGCGTGGTCAGTGATCCCTTCGCCAGAAGTCAGTGGGACCCCTGCTCGTTGAGCGTTCGTTGCTTTTACTGCGGCAATGTGTGGTAACTCGTTAACGCTAGCCCCGTTTCCCCTGCCCTCATGGCTTCCGTGTGGCTTCTGGGTCTGCGCTCCTTCGGATGCTTTCTTTGCCCGCCAATCCACCCAATTCAGGCTGGGATTGCCTTCCCTTTGACTTGGCCTGTCTCGCCACTGCAGCTTTGCGTGCAAGGAAGAGCTTAGCCAGGGAGGGCGGCCTGAGATTTCTCCTCCCTTTCGCCGCAGCACGCAAACATCAGGACCTTTGGCTCCTGCTCGTGATGGGATCGGGTGCGCTCTGAGCGTTCCAGAAGCTCATTTCCGCATCCAGCGCCGGCAGCTTTGTCGTCAGCATGGCACCCTCTTCTTGTCCACCAAACCACAAACAGCTGATGACAGGGGCTGCGCACAGCACCACTCGACCATTGCACACATGACTCGCCCCGACAGGCTTTCTTTCCAAGAATGCCGATGATGCTCACGGGCTGCAATATGGGCTGTGTCTCTGCGTTGCCGTGGATAAAAACACAAAACGCCCCTTTCCGGCTTGGTGCTTCCAAGAATTAGTGGGGCGCCCAAGGGCGTTGGGTGTCTGCGAGAGTGAGATGCGTGCGTGTGTTCCGAGGAAGAAACGACCGACAAGGATCCAAGGCCCATTCTTGCCTCTTTTTCAAAACAGGGTGAGAAATGGAGCCGAGACCGTGGGTCCTGATCCCAAATTACTCTTCTCGTAACTCGACGCTAACGTCAACGGTGATTTTTGTGGCCCTCGTTGTTGTCTCTGTCTCCAAAGAGGCGTCTCCTCCACCCCTTTTCACACCAACACGAGCAATGAATACGTGATAAGCAACGCCTCCGTGGATCCCACCGCGTCAATCTATCAGTAATGTGCGTGTCGGGAATGTCTCTGCCGCCCATCTCTTGGGGCGGAAAAGGGGGGGTCAAAGGACCCCGCAAGCGTCTCATTGCTGAGACCATTCTTGACCAATGCGGGGCTGGAGAGCTGAGTCTCGTTTGTTGGAAGCTGATCGATCCCGCCTGGGTGGCATGCAGTGATTGTTGAACCAACTGTACAGTCCTGCGTCTGTCTGGTTTCTATCTGTGCTTGGGCCCTTGGCAGTGATCTCAGCACGACAAGACACCACAGGCTTAACTACTAAGGACACAGACAACTTTGTGATCACCAAGCAGATGTACTGACAGGCGGGTTTGCCTCCGTTTCATACGGCACAGTGCAGAAGCCCCCTCTCACCATTGATCGCCCAGCCATGCCGGAGTTGCAAACCCTTTTGAATCGGGCGGGCCCTGGAATCTGCCTGAAGGCAGCCAACCGCAGGATCCTTGGACGCTCATCCCTGACGGCCGCTTTCGGCATGGCACTGGTTGTCTCATTGGGTTTGGTTGTAAATAGTTAACGGAATGGAAGGGACCGGTTGGACAGTGCGGGAATAGAACAATACAGACGGAAAGGGTCAGCGGAGCACGTGTGGCGGACAGCCTCGTACTGCCACAGCGGATGCGATGGCTGACACTCCCTAAGATGATCTCCGTACTGACTGCACCAAAGCAGGGTGCTCAGCGGACGCGGACGACCGCTGATAAACGATCTTTGCATGGCCCGTTTGGTACTTGGGGCAAAGGGTTGGTCCGTTGATCCTGCCGAAACCCCGCTCTCAACCTTTGGATCAATTCGTCGGTGGAGCGGCGAGGTTGGCATAAGAAGAAACATCATCCGGATGGAAACGGCATGCAGGCCAGCGGGAGGCCGCGGAACTGTGGGCGGAAGACATTCGTTGCGTTGTGGAGCCTGATACGAATAACTCGCCCGCGATGACGGAAGCACCGGAAGCTCAAGGCTTCCAACCCCGGGATGCGTTTGTTGGCGGGGACCAGATTGTCGAACTTTGATGAAGCAAGTGGAAAATGTTGCGTTCGTTGAACCGACGGTGTGGGACGACCCATGCCCCGATTCCAGGCCCAGTCAGCCACCGACCTGCATGCAAACGGGAACGAGACACAGTGCGGAACCAGGGTCAGCCAGCGTTGGCTTCAAGCGCCCTGGGGTGCAGAAACTGAACAAGAGCACCTGAGATTCGTCAGTTCGAGAACATGGCTGCAAAGGCTGGTGGGCGCGGCGAGGTGCGACCGGTGCGCCAGCTGGAGAGGGGTTTGCTGGGCGGGTCAGGGGAGGGCTTTTTGTGGTGACCGAGCCGACAAACGGATTCAGGATGAGGGACAAGAGAGCATGCTGCAACCTCTCGCGGGCACGCGCTGATGGTTTGTCACGTCAAACCCGACTTGAAGTGCGCGAATCGCCAGAGAATGGGTCGATGCAGCATCCAAGTCTGGCGAGGAAACACGGCGCTGTTAGTGAGCACCAGGCTCTCAAACGAGTCGACGGGGATGGATGCCCGTCCAGAGTCGCACATATCTTGGACACAACTCCGTCTCGGGTCTCGCGATGGTGCCACAGCCGGTCCGTTGCGTTGCTGAAAGTCCTTGACGGATCGGCCAGCCAGCTTTGTCTCCTTTTCGCCTCCTCTTTGTATGATGAGATCTCATATTCCTCCGTCCTTAAAAATCCTCCCGAACTTCAAGCGTAACAAATGCATGGTTGGTTGCTGACGGCTGCCACCAGGCGGAGGCCAACCATCAGGGGCTGTCTCGCATCTCCCGGGCAAATGCCATGGGCATGTCGCAAATCCCTGCGTCCGTGGCCGCCATTTGGCAGAGGCGCTGGTGTCAGGATGTGCCAACAACCGACCAACCCAAATGAGGGTGGGATCTCATGATGAGCGACGGAAGACTCAGGTGATGGTGGGAGCACAGCTGCTATTTTTTAGTGTACTCTGCAGCTGGTTGCGGCGAAGTTCGGGCACGGGCAAGAATCGCTCCGGCAGAGGACTTGCGGTTTGCCGGGACGCAGGCGCCGTGACTGATGATTAGTGTAAGCCAATAACACTCTACCATGCAGATCGCATGGCATATCCAGAATCATTTGGGTCTCTGCCAATCCAGGCCTTCAGATCCAATGAAACGCGCGTTCGGTCGCCCACCCTGCTGCGCGAAAAGTGAGCGACAGAAAACCGGAACTCAGCTGGCAAAGTCCACCAAAAATGCCTATTTCACCGACCTTGGCTTCGGCGAGATTTGGCGATTGTCTTGTCGCCGAGACATGTTGGTCGAGCATTGGGCATGAGGCATGACGCAGTTGAGCTCAGCCGTTGGCGATCTGCAGGAACTCCGACGTGAGGTTGCCAAAGCTTGACGAGGTCAGGGTCAGTTCGTTCTAATCGTTTTTCAACTTTCCAAGTTCTGACGGCGAACGAGGTGATGGAATGCACCCGACATCTGCCTGAGATCCAGGCTGCTGCCTGCCCCCAGTTGCAGACCAAGCATGTGTCGAGATCCCGTCGTCAAAGCTCCGCTTGGCAAGCTGCTCGGCTCGGATGGGAGTGGCAGGACGGGGCCCAGTTCCAATCCAAAAACGAAAACACTGTTCATAGCATCGAACCCCCAAACTGCCTCTCCAGCTCGATGACCAATGGGGAAACGTCACCGAGAATCCAACAAGCACCGCCGACCAGCCAACCGGTTGCGATTGCATTCGTTTCTCTCCATTAGCGTCTCTGCGACAGAAAGCGACACCCACACCTCTCGTTCAGCCGTCCACCGCGCTATTCCTGCATTCCAAGCGATAGTCCGCCCACCACAAAGCCACAAGAGGGTGGCCCTGCGATGCTCACAAGGTCGGCGATTGATCCAAGTCGCATCATCCCCGTAAACGCGCATGAACCTTCCGCCCCGTTTTCTTGCGTCCAATTTCTGACCATATCACCACGGGGGTTCAGGTTAGTCAACACAGTGCAGAAGAATCGGCCTGATCTTGCTCCAAACCCCAGTATGATGGAGAGCATAAAGCAGAAAGCGCTCGAGCCATCAGCCGACTTCTCGCGATCCAATCAGACACGACGAAGTCACGCCCCCCGCCCAGGCCGAGGAAACCATCGTCGGTGGATACTGTCGCAAACGCGAGCTGCCTCGAAGCTCGAAGCGGACAATCATCAACCATCCCTGAGGGCCCCGGTCCTCACTTGGTTTCCGCCTTTTCCACATTCTTCAATGGCCCAGCACCAGACACCTTCCGCGCACCAGGCTCTCACGAATCATTTCTTGCGCGTCGTCTGATCCGCAGGCTGGACTTGGCTGCCTCACTCTCTGTCACCATGACTGCAACACTCGGTGTTTTCTCCGCCGCCATCCGCCACCTTTTCGCTTGCAACTCGAGGGTGACCTCCGCGGCAGTCTCTGAGTGGTAGTCTAACCGTCATCACTCACTCACCAGTGGAGGACCATCCAGGCCGTTCCGGCCCGGCCAAGGCAGACTGGCCGCCCAGCATTTGGGCCCTGAGACGTTCCACTGCTTCCCATTCCACAGGAGCGGAACATGCCATGCAGCATGACGGCGCCGCCGACCTCCCACCCCACCCCCCACTTGATGCGAAGAGGCCGCGTGGTTGGACAAAGGAAAAGAATATAATTCCAATAACCAAGCACCGGCAGCCCCTTCGGCCCTCCGGGATCAAAGCTGGTCAAGCCCGGCGGCGCCGATCGGGGTCCTACTGGAGCCCGTGTCCGGAGGAATCTCGAGATCCACTCCGGGCCCTATCCGCGAGGATATCCGAGGAGGAGGTCAAGCTGGCCGGATGTGATACGTTTTTGCTGTCGCCTCGATGCGATTCTACCTCACTAATATTGTAACCATAACACGCTGCCTCTTGGCAGAAGGCAACCTAATGCTCCGCTCAACGATTCTCTGGGACCACCTTGCGGCCTGCAGTCGATCAATCCTCACAAAGGGCATCTTCGCCGTTGGGGAGCCCTCTGTTGACTGTCCCTCCGGTATGAGTCTGAGCAACTGATACTCTCCACGCCCTGCGCCTTATTGCTCCTCACCGACAGGAACTACACAGTCTGTTGGCAATCTCATCGCCAAATTTGCTCCGTCGATACTCACGACTCCCCGCATCTCTCCGCCGTTGAAGAGATTTTGTTTCTAGTCTGAAGGCGCGCCAAAGATCCCCAGGTCAAGTCGCTTAGATGCGGCATCCAAGCAACATTATGCGATCTAGGTAATCCCCGTCATATTCCTAGCTGGCTCGTCTCCATGTGAGCTCCTCGGTGATCGGGGAATCCAAGGCTCCATGCGCTATCTTCGAGGTTTGGAGGTTGGTTTCAAGACCAGTGATGGGAGACCAAGGTGCCGAAGATAGCGCTGGTGACCACCATCTGGGGTTGGCGTGCGTTCGGACTTAGTTCTCGGGAGCACGAGGACACCGTGAAGGGTCTGAAGAACATTTGAAAGGCAAGCTTGGACTGGGAACATCAGTGGTCCAGCCTTATACATTGTTGACATGCTCTGGCTATGGGAGGAGAGGGTCTCCGATGGTATAGCGCGCGGCTGGTGTTGCCTTGGGCCCGGGAAAGAACTCACTACGCAACCCTCCAACCAGCCCGCAAGCGCCAGACTTCCGCCAGTCGGACTTCATGCCTCCAAGACCAATCCTTCTTCAGCCCCGTGTGAGGATGCAGCAGGTCAGCGAGAGGGATGACGAAGCAAAATCCCACGGTGAGGGCAGGAATATGATCGTCTCTAGCAGCTGGTTCGCCGGCAGGTCGGAGTTGCTGAACTATGCAAGCAAAGTCCGGAATCCCCAGCCAGGACTCAAAGGCGTGGACTCGTTTTAGGGAAGGTACAGAGCCAGCGGAAGGGGGCTTCGATGAAGTCCACGTGGACGGATGGCAAATATGTTGATGCCATGGTTTGGGTATACAAGAACGTTGGAAATGCCGAGATAGAGTTGTGGATCATCGAAATAGATGCGCTAGATGTTGGAGGGAGTTGGCGCGATGGAGCAAAAGGAACCGTCTTCTCTTGAAACAGTCGAAAACAATGTATTAATGTGATGAGCAGCTGACAAAGGACGGTCACGGGTGTACAGGCCTGGAGGTTTCACACAAAGCCAGCGATTGGAAAACCTTCGGTTGGTTCGGATTCTGCCGTCATCACCAGAAAGACTTGCCTTGCGGAGCCCTTCAGCATTGATCATCGAGCATTCAAGACAATACCAAATTTCATACCATTCTCGCTGCCCCTCAGCAACATTGCCCAAGGTTGCTCTTAACTATCCGAACGCCATCCAAACCTACAATCGCGCTTAAATTACGAACCGAGATGCCATGACGCAAAGTACAATCGACTCATACCGCATCACTCATGTCCAATGCATCACCTGATGTAAAGGTGCTGCTAATGAGGCCCATTCCCAACCCCATTCCTAGATCCGTCCGTTAACCCTGCAACTGTGACCTGTCTATGATGAACCCCCAACTCCTGGCCAGTCCCATCCTCATGAAGCCAGGCATGCACAATATCGTCCCATCTGAGAACTCAGTAGATAAAAAAGCTAAAGCAAAAAAGCCGCAGTCAGGGGAGAATGCCTGGACGTTCTCACTCCCCACCCCTCCGTCTCACAACACCCGCCATATCAAGCCTCAAAACAGGCCTCTCGATATCCAAACTCCGACTCGGCACTAACCGCCCACCAGGCGTCCTCGGGTTCGCGACGTTCACTCTCCCCCTGCGATGAGCCCGCGCTTCCTCATCGTCTGCGCTGTCCGAGGCAGAGGAGTCATCATCCAGAACTGTGGCTTCCTCCGTGGTAGCTGCATCCGCTTGGGCAGAACTCTCTGCTTCTGCGGACGATGGCTTTGAAGCTGCGAGATTGGGAGTCGAAGAAGGCATTCTCGTCTTCTCAAATGGATCAGCATCCACATCACCGACCAACTCTGTCGGGGTAGACGGTTCAGGCCGAGCTGGCGTAGACGTGCCGGAGCGTGCGTCAGGGCTAATAGTGTTGGTGTCACTGTCGTCGCTTGAATTTCCGCTCCCATTCCGCGACGCCTTTGCAACATCGGCGCAAGCAGGGGCGGGAATTGGTGCCGCGGGCTGGGTGGGAGTCTCGCTGTCAGCAGGCCGCATCATCCCCTCATATGCCGCCAACCGCGCAAAGTAATCCGCCAGCCCGTCCACGCTCGGGGTGCCAACGATAAGATCATAGTGTGGCGGCGGGGTTTGTAAAGGCGGGCCTGGCGTCAGCAGCGGCGGCGGGGGCTCGTCGGCGTCAAACGCGGGGGGGTTGTGCGACGGGAGGCGGAGAAGGTGGATCGGGCGGTCTGGTTCGGAGGGAGCCGTTTCAGGGCGCGCTGCTCCTGAGGACGAGGGTGTTGGCGCAGAGCTGTGCCGCATACCGTATTGCAGGTGTGCGGCGCGTGGGAGGGCAGGGAAGCCCGGAGTGTCGAGGCGTAGCCTGCGGCCCGTGATGTCTTCCTCGGTCATGGCGAGGGGCCCAACGCCGGATGTGGTCTGGTCCAGGGCTGCGCATCGTGGCAGCCGCATGACATCTGGGGCCGCTGCTCAGGGACGGGGCCGCCGCTGCTGTTGTACCGTGGCAAGGCGGTGTTGGCTTGGGTGGCGCGGCAGTTGAGGATGGTAAAGGGGCTGTCGATGCTGATCTCGAAGTGCCGGCGGCGCTTGCCCGTCGGGTCGTCGGGGTCCGCCCGAGAGATGCGCATCACAATCTGTTATTTTTAGTATAATTGACTGCCCAATCGATGGGATATGTGACCTACCTTGATCCAGTGGTGAACATTGGCATTCTTCCAGCTGCAATCCGGGTGCAACCTCAGCGTCTTGTCACGGGCCATCACCTCGCAGGTTGGTAGCTGGACGTTCATCTCGATTTCGGTGCTTCCCCCAAAATGCCTCGAGGCCCAGGTCCAGATCACCAAGCAGGTTGTCGGTCAGCTCCGGCAGGGAACAACTGCTCCCCGTCTCCCTCATCCTGCGGTGCGCAGCAGCTACCCTTGCTTCCGCCCGCTGTATCGGTTCGAGCTCACCGCCGCTGACCACGCGAATCTCGCTCGCGGCAAACTGCTTGTCGACCGGCTTGCCGGCCGCCTTTTCCAGCAGGAGAAGCTTGCGGCCGGGGTCTCTGCGCATCACATGGCGGTTGTTGGTCCAGTATTCGATATGCTCGGTCACGAACACCTTAAGCTTGTGAACCTGAACTTTTGCGAGTGGAGTGAGCTTGAAGGCGATGGGTATCCTGCCTCCAATGGGGAAGCTCTTGCCCGAGATGACGATGTCGTAGTGGAGCTGGTCTTCCCACATGCGGCTGATGGTTATTGGCTCGACGGTCTCGAGGGACATCTGGTCCGGCACACGGATGATGGACACCTCCTTTGAGCCGTGGAGGTTGGGCTTGAAGGCGCCGGCGCGCTCCACGGTCGCCTGCAGCTCCCATCGTACGGATCCGTACTGCAGCTTTGCGGTTTCGGGCTGATTGTGATCAATGGGAAGCTCGAACGAGTATTCGTAGGTGCCCGGGCAAAACACCTTGTATCCCTTGGCCTGGACCTGGTTGATGTGGGGGGAGTCGCCCTTGCCAAAGCTCCGCGAGTTGACCGACTGCAGAGAGAGGCGTTTCAGCTCCTTGGCCGTCAGGGTGCTGTTGCGGCCCTTGCCGAGGATGTGCATGGATCCGCCAGGCGTGTTCTGGGTGAGAGAGTCCTTCGGACTCTTGTAGGTGTAGGTGCACTGGCTGCCATACTCGGTGTCCCACATGCCCTGGTGCATGGCGTGGAAGAAGACCAGGGACTGGGTGCGCAGCATCTGCTCTTCGAAGAGCTCTGTCTTCTGGGGCGGAATACCCTCGGGCCATTCTGTCCGTGCCTTGCCGACGAGCTTGAGCGTCACAGACTTGATCTTGACATTTTTGGACACATTCAGTTGAAGCTTTCCCGGAGAAGGGCGCTGGTGGTCTGGCCCTGGCGGCGGGTGTGGTGGTGATCGTGATCAAAACCAGTCAGGAAGACGTTGGGTTCGGCCAGCAGGATGGAGCAGGATAGGCCGCTGACCGACGCCACCGGCTTTTGGACCTCGGAGACTGACGAGCTGATGATGCTTTTTGCCGAAGACAGAATTGGCATCGTGCTACTCCGCGGCACGGACATCACAGATGTGCCTGCGGGTTGGGCAAGGACTGGACCGGCCATAGCGGGCTGTTCAGTAGCTGTCTCCTCGACGATGATGGGCTCTAGCGTCGATTGGAGGCGCGAGAGCCTCGCGGCAGAGTTGAGGAGACTGGTCGGGCGAGATGGTGTCCGCAGCACCGGAGTCGTCGAGACAGCGGGGGACGGTTTTGAAGCGATGGACAAGACGGCAAAGATCTTGTCGATGACCCTGGCGACTTTCTCGCTGCTCGACGAGAGCGACCCAATCGAACGTATGGACCGCCTTTTTTCCTGCTTCTCGGCGCGTTCCTTTTCTGCGTTTCTCCGTTCCTTCTCTTGCAACTTCCGTTGCTTCGCCTCTTTCTTCTCGATCTTCTTCCTCGCTCGTTTCTCACTCCTCGTCGGCTTCTTGTTCGGTGTATCTGGTCTAAGGTCGCGCGGCACAAACCCCGGTGGGTAGGAGACGATGTGGATGGAGTGTGGCCGGCGACGGCGGGGCTCGGTCAGCGGGGCCGGGAAGTTTCCGGGGTCGGCACGGCGCCTGCGCTCGGCCGGTCGGTTCGGCGAGTAGTAGATGGAGCCGTGGGCGGAGGAGACGTAGGGCTCGGGATGCAGTCGGTCGTGTTCGGGACCTGCGTACGGCATGCCGCCCCGGTTAGAGAAGAGCCTTGATCGCAGCGTCATGTGGGTAGTGGTAGCGGCGAGAGCGGCGAGAGCGAGCCAGGGACGGGCAGGGCAACATCCTCGGGGGGTAATAATGCGAGGGAGTGATTGTGGTCCGGGGACAAGTGCAAACACAGAGCAGCCGGGTATCAAAGGGCTTGAGATAACCCTAGCATCAAACAGTCCTAGTCCGGACGCACCACTGAAAGCGGAGACGGGCGGCAGGCCATGACCGTTGACAACGCGATGTTTGCGAGAAACGAGACTCAATACGCCGGCGGCGCTTGGAGAGGACACCCATCGGTGCGCCCTGCTGTCAGGTGGGCCAGTCTGGCCATGTTCCAGATGCAGCGCCATGACACGCAGGCATGGTGGGAGTCGGGCCCTTCTCGATGGGGCGATTTGACCAGGAAGATGCGTGTTGTTGGGGTAGTATGTCCAACGGGAGAAGGGGGGGGAAGGGGGGGGGCAAGCGTGGTGGAACAATGGGGATGGGAAAACAGCACGGACAGATGCGGACGGGGAGCACGTACCTATGGCGCCTGAATCATAACGCACGCATTATTATTATCCAGCTGCTTGGTAGGTGTGTTGCGCTTCTTTGTGATGTTTGCTGTGGCTTGCTTTCAGGGAGTCTGGAAGCGGCGTTGGAATCCGAGCCAGATCGACTGGAATGCGCCGTCCGTTGGCTGATTATTTCTAGACGTTCAAAGGGAACAACTGAGGTTGGAATGTGGGCCGTCCTGTTGGGCCAGATCTAGCTATGTATGCGGCGCAATCGATCTCTGCGAGATGGCGCGCGGTTGCGGCGTGGTGATGGTGAAGAAGGGTCGAGGGCGGCTCGCCGTTTTTCTGTTTGCGGTGGGACGGGCAGCCGACACAAACACGCAGTATCGTCGGCAAGAATGTGGCAGGGCGGGCCGGAAGGTGCGGACTTGGAGTTCAAATCACACTGCCGGCAAAAACATGGGACGACTCGTTCAAGGCGGTTCCGGAAGGAGTGCTACGAGGGGCGATTCTGGCGAGGAGGTTTTCCTGTGGAGATGGCTGAAACCGCTGTTTTGGAGCCGACAGTTGATATTGCACGGAGCCAGTGCGGCAGCTAGAGAATCCAAGAGGTCATGATGGGAATCAGATGGCAGCATGCTGAGTCGGGGCCTATGGAAGGACCAGGGATACGGCAAGACTGGCACTTCGAATGCCATGATCTGCGTCCGCAGCGGAGGTATGATGTCGATTGGGCGGCGAAACCCCTGCTCTCCAAGATCGAGACCCATCGAGTTGGCAGCGCCATGGTGGGGTAACTGGGCGCCCAGCCAATCACAGCCTGTTGAAAGGCGTTGGCCTGATTTCGGCCCATCATCTGGCGCTTTGGTCCTTCCTTTGTGTAATGCTGCAGAGGTTGCCATTGGCAAGACCATCCAATTCCTGCAACACAGAAGCGCTTTCCCTGAAAGGAACCTAAGCGACCCAGACCACAAGAGAGACGCTGTAACTGACGGTTGGTGATGGGAATTTGAGCAGCAATGGCTGTGCCACAAACGCGAGCCGCGGACCCCGAAACTTTCTGGTCCAACTCCCAGCGAAACGCGGGGAGAGCCAGAGGGATCCCGGCAATCGCACCAACAGTCAGCACCTAGCGCTAGCTTCATCGGCGGCAACTGATCGGGGACCCTTAGTGAGGCATCCCGAGCACTGAGTGGCCCGGCTCCACTGCTGTGAGGCCGACCCAGTCCGAACCAGTCCGAACCAGTCCGACCCAGTTCGACGGAGATGCTCGTCTCAAGTCCCGCCTTAAGTCGTCCCTTACTCTGGGGCAGTCCATCAGCGCCAGGAAATCCTGGCTTCCATGCATAAAGAGAACGTCAGCCGTTATCTTCGATTTTTCGCGGCCGACCTGGACCAAATACAATGAACGATCAATGTCATCACAGTCCATTGAGTTCGGGCGTGTCAATGCCGCGATAAACCTGATATTGTGCCTGCCATGGACTTGATTTCCGCGGCATGGCAGCAGCAGCAGCAGCCATCCGCGGGCACATGCTGCGGGCAGGCTCCGGGAATCTTGCGAAGCGACCACAGTGACGTCATATGCCGAAGTGGGGCTTTTCAAACTCTAGCTCTTTTTTTTGAGAGCAGCCAACTGAATAACTAACCAACCGCCTTGGTTCTGGCATCGAAGCAGCCGGAAACAAGACGGCTTGGGCGTGACAAACGCAGACTCAGATCACAAACAGACCACACCGACCTTTTGTTGGTCCCTACTATCAGGCCGGGGTTGACGACTCGGCGGAAGTCGGCTGGAACCCCGCCATCTCTGATCATTGGCCATTGAAGTTCGGCCCATCCGGATGCTCTGAAGTTGCGTTCATGCGTTAATGCCTTGTCAACCCTGAGCAATGGTGGCTATTGCTCCGAATCGGATCCCACAACAACAGCGGACTCAAGACCGTTGAGTTTCTGGTGATGCTCCTCTTAGCAGAGGTCATGAAGTTGCCTCGGTTGCCACGGCTCCGGTCGGGAAAAGTGTTGTCTTCTCGACAACCTGCACCGACAAAGATGCCATACTGACAACTCTGAAGATCAAATCGACATCTTATTCGTGAGACCGCCATTTCATGCTCTCAGAAGCTTATGTGAATTTTTAATGGACCCTTGGACGTAGATCCCTGTGGAGACCCTGAGAGTCTACAGTAAACCTTGTGCGGGGAAGTCTCGGCGTTTCGGTTCAATGAATGCACTTTAACGAGAGGCAAGTCAAGAACATCGTCACAACGGACGATCCACCGGCAACGCACCTTGGACACTAGGACGTAGACATTAGAAGCAGCCACCGCCCTTAGTCTCACAGACGCTGGAGACACAGTGTGTGGTTGATACGATCTGGCTGGCGCTCACCGGCTTACCGTCTCCGACTTCTACTGCCCCTCCCAAATCCGGTGTATGCCATCCTCGTAAAAGGGAAGCCTCTATTTACGGCGGTCCATTTCGTCTCCCAATATCTCTCGCCGTATTTGATTCAGCGGGCGCCAGAGGTAGCAGCTGTCGTTACTTCCACTCAAGGCCTGCGTTGTGGTTGCCGTGCCTGGGGCCGGGCTCCACCCACGGAGGCACCGGCACCAACACCGGCACCAACACTGGCACCAATGTCAACACCGCCGGGCGCGTCTTGTGCGCTTCTAACCAACGACCAGTGTACTGCAAGAATTGCGTAGATCAGAGAAGATCGACGACGTTTCAAAAGACCATGGATTTCAGGTTTCTTGAAGGGTCTACTAGTCAAATCAATATACGCTGGCGGATGTCGTTCTCCGGCCGGCTCCGTAAATCTCCACGGCCGCGGCCCCACTCACTCCCGACGTGAGCCGTAAAGTACAAGAGGAGTGCGGACAACGCAGGACCGAACGTCCATCGTATTGCCATCAACGTTCTCTATAGACCTTCTTCATCTAGGCTCTCCTAGCTTTCAACTCATCCTCAAGGACTCGAACTATTTTTTTTTTTTCACTTAACACCTGAGCTACCCCTGAACAAATGTCTTCAGCGCCCAACGTTCCCACCCGACAACTCGGGCGTGATGGCCCCACCATCCCGATTCAGGCCTCGGCCTCATGGGTCTGAGCTGTGAGTTCAACTCTCATTTCGATACTTTAGAGCCGGTGACATATTCCTGAAAGCTTTCTACGGCACCCCGCCCCCGGATGAGGAACGCTTCAAGCTGCTCGACCGCGCCCATGAGCTGGGCTGCGTGCACTGGGACTCGGCTGCTCTGTATGGCGACAGCGAGGACTTGCTGGGCAAGTGGTTCCAGCGGACTGGCAAGCGGAAAGATGTACGTTGCCCTTGAGATTTCCGCTTTCATTAGTAATTAGTGATTTCCTTTGACTGACAGAGTGCACAGATCTTCCTGGCCACCAAGTTTGGCAACTACACTCGGCCGGATGGCACTCGCGAGTTCAGAAACGACCCAGAGTACATCCGGGAGTCGGTAAAAAGGAGCTTGGCGCGGCTCCAGACGGACTACATTGATTTATTGTACTGGTAAGTACAGCTCTAAGGAGATAATTACAGCTCTAATCCTTCAGAACGGAAATGCTAACCGTAATATCCCGCAGCCACCGCATCAGCGGCAAGACGCCCATCGAGGACATCGTGGAGACCATGAAGGAATTCGTTCTGCACGTGCTACATTACCCACCTCCCTGGCCGCCCGCTACTAACACCTGCATCCCAGCTCCGGCCAAGTCCGCTACCTCGGCCTCTCGGAATGCGGCGCCGACACCCTGCACCGCGCCTGCAAAGTTTTCCCCATCCACGCCTACCAGATCGAGTACTCGCCCTTCTCCATGGACATCGAAAAGCCGGGCATCGATTTGGCCAAGACGTGCCGAGAACTCGGCATTGCCATCGTCGCCTACTGTCCACTGGGGCGCGGCATGCTGACCGGCCAGTACAAGTCGGTCGACGAGTTCCCCGAGGGTGATTTCCGCCGGACCGTGCCAAGGTTTAGCAACGAGAACTTCCCCAAGAATATGAAGCTCGTGGAGGAGATCAAGAAGATTGCGGAAAGGAAGGGGTGTACCTCGGGCCAGCTGACGCTGGCGTGGATGATGAAGCAGGATGGAGTGTTTCCCATTCCAGGGACGAAGAAGATTCCGTATTTGGAGGAGAACTTTGCCGCGAATGTTGTGTTTGTTAGCTTGACGGATGAGGAGGAGAAGGAGGTCAGAAAAGCGGTGGAGGCGGCCGAGGTTCACGGCACGCGGTATGCTGAGGCAATGATGCCCGCGCTGGTAAAGGACACGCCCCCCAAGAAATAGAGTACTGTGGGATACTGGTAGACGAATAGGACGCTTCCAGGCACTCATTAACCCATTCCCAGTATCCTGTTCATCATATCTCGTTTGTGTATCTGGTTCCTGCTCTAACAAAATCATGCGTGCAGTAAGCCTCAGCTACTAGTAATAAGCCTTAACAAAGAACACGAGGAGAACGAGGATTGTGGACGAAGAAAAATTTACCCGAAATCAAATAGGATGGAGTCGTACATCCAGTTAGTTGTTCATCAATATTACCAATACTCCCACGATACATAAGAAACCCAAGCCGTTAGAGATGTGTGCCTCTGCCCCTTCCTCTAGCAAGACACTGCCCTCGCCACGAATCTGCTCACTCTCTCCACCGCTGGCTTCTGTAGCAAGTTGAAGTGGTGCGCCTCCTTGACAACTTCCACCATAATACTCTCCTTCCCGACCAGCGCATCCCATCCATTGGCGCGCAAAGCCTCCTTCTCCCGCTTCCTGATCAGCCACAGCATATTGACCGGATCCCCCGGGTACACCGGAATCGACCCATCCTTGTCCACCCCATCCTCAGCCCACACAATCCACGTCTTCAGCGGCTTCAGATCCTTCCTCCATGGCCTCGGCGCAAAGGTATCCAACAGACTAGAAAACCCCATAAAATGCTCCAGCAACCACGCGGGCGGCTTCCTGCCGGGCGCCGATCCAAACAAGCCCCTCTTGTCAAATTCGTCATACAGCCTTGTCGGCAGCTTCTTCAGCCCCACCGGGTTCGGGCTGTCAAACAGCACCAACCCCTCGGCCATCTCCCCTTCCTCTTCTACAAACCTCTGCGCGGCGCGGTACGCGCAGATCCCGCCCGCGGACCACCCACCGACGAGATAGGGCCCGTGTGGCTGCCGCCGCCGCATCTCGGTCATATAGGACGTGATGTAGTCCTCGAAGCGGCAGCGGGGCATAGAGGCCGTGTCCTTCTTGACGAAGGGGCTGTTGAGACCGTACACTGCGACCGAGGGCGAGATGTCGGGGAGGTGGAGGTACGACGTGGCAAGACCCGAGCCGTCGGGGAAGAGCCAGAGGGTTTTGGTCGCCGTGGAGGGGTTTCCTTGGAGGAGGACCGAGGTGGCGGGCGGGCAGGGGATGGGTGGTTCAACTGGGTGCGTTAGCGGGTTTCAATTATAGTGGGAGGCTTGGGGCGAAAGGCGGCTTACCGGTGAAGGAGGGGATGTCCTGCTTGTCGACGACGTAGCAGTCGCTCTCTGAGCCTGAGAGGGACAGGGTAGAGAGCGGTGTCTCGGTGCCCTTGGGCATGGGCGGCTCTTCGTTGATGGGTTCCCTGGGCGAGGCGGAGCCGGGAGGGGTCGGGCTGGCCGAGGAGGATAATTCAGGAGTTTCGCTGCCGCCAGCCACGGTTTGGATGAGGTCCTTGACCTTAAGTCCATCAATGAACAGGCTAGAGTCGACTTTAACGCTGAGCTCCTCGAGGAGGCGGTCTGATATCGTAAGGGCAAGGAGGGAGTCAACCCCTAGGTCGGCGAGCTCGACGTTATCTTGCACGTCAGAGACTGGAGCTCCAACCTCCTCCGCGATAATTGCCTTGAGTTTGTCTGCGATTACCGAGCTATCCGGGCCCTTGGGAGGTTGCGCTATAGGGGTGGGCTTAGAGGATAATTCAGGGGTTTCGCTACCGCCAGCCACAATTTGGATAAGGTCCTTGACCTTAAGTCCATCAATGAACAGGCTAGAGTCGACTTTAACGCTGAGCTCCTCGAGGAGGCGATCTGATATCGTAAGGGCAAGGAGGGAGTCAACCCCTAGGTCGGCAAGCTCGACGTTATCTTGCACGTCAGAGACTGGAGCCCCAACCTCCTCCGATATGATGGTCTTGAGTTTGTTTGCTATCGCCGAGCTATCCGGGCCCTTGGAAGGTTGCGCTACAGGGATGAGCTTAGAGGATGGCACCTCCTTTTGAACGCTGACCGGCTGTTGAACGACAGCAGGAGCCGGGGTTGTGACAGGAGCAGCCTGGTAGGCCGGTGTGGGGTTTGCGATGACTGGTGCCTTGGACGCTGCCACACGGGGGCTGGCAGAACCTTCTCGAGAATCTTCCGGGGAACGGCAGAGAAGGTGACGCCTTCATATACCGCGACAATTTCATCAGAGGCGGAGTTGAAGATGTACACATCTCCAATGTAAGAACGGCCATCCTTCTCCTTCTCCTGCATCTTGACGTAGGTCTGGTACGTGGCGTCCTGCGACAGCTTCTCAAGAATGCGCATGTTCTCCCACCCGTGGTTGATGAACACCTGCGTCTTGGAGTCAAGAGTGTCGTTGGCATTCATGGTAAAGCCGGTGATCTGACCAAGACTGTCGAGCCAGTAAGGAGGCCACGCCCACTTCTCAGCTGTGCCTGCAGGCGTGTTGAACCTGACCTTGGCCGTGGACTCGAGGTCGGCGGAGCGGATGATGACCTCACGGTTGCCCTTGAACGAGGGCTCGTAGTCAACAAGCGAGCTGAACAGCTTGTAGAACATGCCCGTTTTGACCAGATGGGATTCGCCAGAGTCGTCGTCGACAGACTGTCGCAGATGGGCAATGCGAGACTTGACCAGGTACTCCCGCCGGTTCCATTCCGTCTTCCACCGGCTCTTCTGCGTGAAGGATCCAGTGCACGCGGCATGGTGAGCAGTAATCTTCCCGGTTCTGGCATCAATGCTGGACACGGTGAAGCTGGCCCGCCTTGTGGACCACTGGACGTTCGCCTTCAACTCGAGCAGCTGGACGGGCTGATCACTGAGTATGAGAGATTTGTCAGCAACCATGTCCGACACCTCAACGCCAAGGCCGGGCTTGTCAAGGGCGACTGGCGACTTCTCCAGAAGACGGCTGAACAGGGTGAGCGCCATGTCGGCATACACCGCCGAGGAGCACACTGGCTGGCCGTTGACCCTATGTCCGCGCAGAACTGCTGCGAGATCCGGATTCTGCACGTCGGTCCTCGCAACAATGGAGGCCTCGGAAGCCGAGTACCGCTCCTCGACGATGTCTTGGACGGAGGCAGTAAGGGGCTCCTTCTTGACTGCCACTTCCCTCATGGGCGCGGCGTCCAGCTCGCGGCATCGCTTACACTCCACAGGTTGGGGCGGCGGATTGCCCTTGGTCAAACACCAGTCATAGACATACGGGATCCAGTGGCTCTTGAGGTCCCACTGATACGCAGGGAGCCTCAGGACACGCAAGTTCTTCTTGAAGCCGCTGTGATAGTCATCCCAGTTGATCACGAAGCCGGACTCGTACAGGGCAGTGAGGGACGGGACAAAGATGGCCCAGTCGTCTTCGTTGCGCCGCAAAGACGGGAAGACTCTGGTGGTCGACGAGCCGAGTGTAGCTTTGAGGCTGCCGGAGCACGCTGGATGGGGGCCCAGCTCGACCCAGACCATCTTGTCTGTGATGGTACCCGCGGCCTTTGCTGACTGCAGTGATGCGAGGAAGTTGACCGTCTCGCGACAGTGGCGGCTCAGGTAGACTGCGGGAGTTCCAAGCTCCGAGGCGGAGTTGACGACTTTGCCCAGAAGTGGTGAGAGCAAAGGGACTGAGGGGTCTCTGAAGGTGATGTTGCTGCTGCTCTGACGGAAGGCTTCCAGCATCGGCTCAACCTGGGCGGAGTGGAAAGCAAACTGCACCTTGAGCTGCGTTGCCCTGATGGACAAACTGGCAAGGGACGCCGCGAAGGCCTCGATCTTGTCGTTGGGTCCTCCGATCACGGTTTCCTCAGGTCCATTTACGCAGCAGATCTCGAGGTCCGAGGATGACGCCATGAGGGGACCAATTTTGGAGACAGATCCCTTGACAGCGAGCATCGTGTGGGTTCCCACGCGGCAGTGTTCCTCCAGGAGCAACGCACGAGTGCCGACGAGGAAGATGGTGTCGGCATCGGAGAGGACACCGGCCATGTTCATGGCGGCATACTCGCCGAGACTGTGGCCGACAACGAGCTGTGGGCTGATACCGAGGGACCTCCAGAACTTGCCGAGAGCCATCTGCAGGCAGGTTGTGGCAAGCTGCACCCTGGCAGGGGGAAGCTTCTCAAGGGGCGTGTTGCAGCTTCCATCAACGATAGGAAGGATGGGCTCGAAGCCCTGAAGGCGAACCACCTCGTCGACGGCGACGACAAAGGATCGGAACTGAGGGATATCGAGCAGCTTGCGGCCCATGCCCAGGTACTGCGAGCCCTGGCCGGTGAAGCAGAAACCGACGGGAAGGTCTCCCTTTTGCGCATACTGCTCCTTCGTCTCGGCGTCCTGAAGCCCCTGACGGATCTCCCCGATGGTCTTGCCAACCACAGCCACGCGGAAGTTGTGGTGGACGCGGCGGGCCGTCGTGGTGTATGAGAGGGAGCCAATGGGAGTGTCCGGATGGACATCAAGATACTTCACAAGGGCTCGGATGTTGGCCTTCAGCGCTGACTGGGACTTGGCGGAGACGGCAACGACGTGCAGAGGCCTGGGATCTTGTTGTTCGTGGCGGTAGTGCGTGGTAGGCAGGAGCTGCGCTGGAGCTTCTTCAAGGAGCACCGAGGAGTTGCCCCCCGCGGCGCCGAAGTTGTTCACGAAGGCGCGCCTTCCATGCGGAGCGTCGGTTGGCCGAGTCCAAGGGGTGGTCTGCATAGCAATGTGGACGTTCCTCTGAGCGAGATCCGTGGGGAAGTTCCTGTTGATCTTGGTCTTGATGCCAACGTGGCGAGGGATCTGGTTCTTCTCCATCATCAGGAGGACCTTGATCAGGGACGTGATGCCTGACGCGGACTCGGCATGGCCGATGTTGGCCTTGGCAGAACCTAGATACAGCGACTGCTGCCGACGGGAGCCTTCAGGGGCAAATACGCTGAGGACCGAGTCCATCTCGCAAGCATCGCCATGCTGAGTGCCCGTGCCGTGCATCTCGACGTAGCTCACCTCAGAACTGTCGACGTCGGCCGAGTTGAGAATGCGGCTGAAGATGGCTCGCTGGGCACCCGAGTGAGGGCGAGTAATGGAGACGGCCTCGGCGGAGTGGTTGGTGAGAGCTCCCAGGATGACGCCGTAGACGGGATCTCCGTCGATGATGGCATCATCGAGCCTCTTGAGAAGCACAGTCGCCACGCTCTCGGCTCTGCAGTATCCATCGGCGCCGTCGTCAAATGTCTTGCAGTTGCCGGTACGAGACAGGAAGTGAGCGCGATCCAGACCAGCCCAGTTGTCAGGGTTGGTCAGGATGTTGGTCCCTCCGGCGATAGCCATATCGCAGTCTCCCGTCCAAAGAGAGTTGCAGGCGATGTGAACCGCGGCCAAACCCGAGGAGCAGGCCGTATCGACGTCGAACGAAGGCCCGCTAAAGCGGAAGTGGTAGTTGATCCGGGCAGGGAGGAAAGCACGGCTTCCTCCAGGGACAAAGTAGGTGTCGATATTCTGACCAGCGTTCACTTCACGATAGTCATCGCTGGCAGTGCCGTAGAAAACACCAATCCTGTTCCGCTGCGTGGAAGGTGTTGAGTCGGGGACAAAGCCAGCCATTTCCATGGCTTCGTATGCCGTCATCAAGGCCAGGCGCTGGGCAGGGTCTGCCTGCTCAGCTTCCCTAGGAGACATGCCGAAGAAACGGGAGTCGAAGAGATCAGGACGCTTGACGAAGCATCCCTTAGTAACACCGCTGGTGTTCTTCTTCTTACCCGTGGGATCCAAGTAAAGCTGGGGATCGAAGCGGTCCTTGGGAATGTCCCTAACCACATCGAGCCCGGCCAGGAACAGGTTCCAAAACTCCTCGTTGTTATCTGCCTCTGGGAACCGGCCAGAGAAGCCAATAATGGCAATCTTGGACCTGACTTTGCCGTTTGAGGGATCAGCACCATTGTTGCTCTCGTTGCTTCGTGGGCTGCGGACGGTGTCCACAACGGTCACATCTGCTGCCCCGGATTCGCGAAGAGCGGTTGCGAGCCCTTGAACACCCCCTGCGGCAAAGGGAAGGATGGCCGTCTGCGGTGACCCTGAGTTCTTGGAGATCTCGACTGCCCTCTGAGTGACAAGATCCCACCGCATCTGTTGCAGGAGGATCTGCGAGAGAATGATCTCAAGGGTTTGTTCCGAAGCCCCTGGAGAAATTGTCGACGATCTCTCGGAGTTGGAGATAATGTTCAACCTGCCCACTCTGCGATGAACTTTGTCACTGACACTCTCAACAAGAGAGCCAACATGTGCTGGGTCGTAGAGCGCGGATGAATGGAACAGACCGTTCAGTGCGATCTTTGCTGACTTCAGGCTCGGGTGATGCGAGAAGAAGTCATGCACTTGGGTTGGAGGGCCAGACACCGTAACGTTTCCGTTACCAACGGCGCTCACGTAGATGCGAGTGGCTGGTGACAGAGACTGAGCTTGGCAGAAGCTGTTGACCAGGTTCGACGCGGAGTCCCCATCAATACCAGCAACTATGTATGACACGGAGACTGTTCCATCGAGCCCGGATGCCACCGAGGTGGTCTTGTTCTGAACAACAAGCCCGAGCCTGAAGGCCAGAACCACGATGTCAGGGGCAAGTTCGACGAGGTCGAGGATGCTTTCGCTGCTGATGGCAAATGCTGCGAGAAGCCCAAGGCAACTCCCAACCAGACAGGTGGATGTCGAGGCCGGGTACTGCTTGCCAGTCTCGTTGAAGTATCTAAGTACTTGTTAGTATTTAGCAGTATCGCATGAGCCTATGAAGTACCACTCACGAGACAAAGGATGCAATCTGATGCAAGCATGCGAGGGCACTGTCCAGGGAGCAGTTGGGTGTCGTTGAGGCCGCGTGAGCATTCAGAAGCTCCACCAGATTGGACGACGCTGGGAACTGCGATCTTTGGCTGTAGGGAAGGTGGGCAATATCGGCCCTCAGGGCATGGTAGGATTCGGAGAGGAGGTTTGCCAGGGTGTAGTCCTCCCGTTTGCCAATGAGCCGTCTCAGTTCGGCGGAGTATGGGACGGCTTGATCGCCAAAGACAATAAGGTGAGATTGCTCTGCCATGTTTGGTGGAACACAATGGCTGGAATGTACAACGATGTTGAATGAAGGGTATCTGGCTCGAACAAGAGAGTGGGTTCCCAGTGACAAACGAAGCATTATATGGAATACTTGGATCAACCCATTCCAACTCCGCTATCTCAGCCCTTTCTTCCTCTTCTCTTGGCAACAGCGCCTCTGGGGGTCATCATGCTTCGTCTGACTGAGGACGGGCAGTCGATTCAGGGGCAGGACGGTTCGGATCCACACAACCACACTGACAGTTCTTGACCTCGGTCAGCGGATTCTGGACATCTCAACCGAGCTGTCATCATTGTTGCATGGGTGGTCTTTTGCAGTGCATAGCAAGGGACCTGTGTTGTGAATTCGGTACTCGAGATACCTTCGAACCGACCAGACACGGCTCGATTTGGATCGCGGGCTGGTACGTGCTACTGTTGTTGTTAGCGGTCGAAAGGAGCATGTTGACATTGCGGCCAGGGGTCATGTAGCCGGCTCCAAGACTGGGACAGGATACGACGGGACCTGATCCGTACCAGTACCTGGGAGGATGCCGCTGCTCTGGAAGCCGGGTACAATCTACACAGTCCCACCAACCATCTTCTCGCTTAGTTGCAGCGTGGGAAGGATGCAAGAAGCAGCTGGAATGATGTGCTAGCGGCTATCAACCAAATCAGACCGGCTGATACGCGAGGCGGCAGGACTCTTGATCCGATATCATGTTCCCATCTCACTCTTGACTCCTTCGACGTGGCGGAGCAGTCTCCTTGCACGCTGCAAACTTGTGGAGCACTACGGAACAATGGCACAGAATTCAGCCGACCTGGTAAGGCGGACCGGAGACGAGAGAGCAGGGGTATTTTTTCTACTTCAGAAAGCACCAATCTGGGTTTTCATCGAGGTGGATCCCAAAAGAGGGAGGCAGATGAGACTCTGGGGATGTGGAGATAGGGCCGAATACCTGTCTCCAACTTCTGGGGCTACTATGGATGCGTTCTAACTCCTTGTGGAGACCAGGTCATGCTGCAGGATCTCATCTCTGGTCACTGTGGATGCCTGGCTTTGATTGACAACCTGCCGTGGACATGGTGCTGGCTGTGCGACTACGCGGGTTGTGAGCCGGGGAGTCGGGAACGTTCCAAGTATAGACAGGAACAAGGGGAGAAAGACCGATGCGGCTAGAAAAGCCCAAGCGCTCATTGATCGACATGACCGCCTCGAGCTAGAGAAATACATGCTCGAGAACAGCACGAGGCAAAGTCATTGAGTTTGGTCTAATTGATGGAGTACGAATATCAACTGAAATCTACAACAATACTCTGATCTTCATCATGTCAGCCGCCTCGGACACTGATGAATTGACCCCTTCTCTCTCGTAGCTCAAGCAACAAGAACAGCTAAGCAATCAAGCAACCAGTAACCGGCATATCCGAAGTTCGGACTTCAGCGGCTGAAGCCGGAGCCGCAAATGGCATGACAACATGAGGTGGGCAAATCTAGGTTACACTGCTGTTGCGTCCTGCCCTGCCGGAATTATGACGCGGGAGGAGAACGTTGCACTGGCACAGCAGACCCGGCCAAGGCGACCCTTCACAATTCACACTCCGTCCCTGGCCGTGTACATATACATATCCATGTACTTGGTCACCTCGTGTATGCACCCTCTCGGCGCGCGCAGCCAAGCACCTCTTGGCAGCGGAAGGATTCGACGGCACGGCTTCTTGGCAAGATAGAGATTTCCTCGGCAAAACAAGCACTTGCCAATGGCTCTCGGCGGTGGCTTTGGGGAGCTGAGAAGCCTGACTTGACAGAGTCAATCAGGGCGTTGCACTGGCACCTTCAACGTGGGATGGCCGATAGGCTGCATGGGTGGTATGATCGCTGCCGCGTCCTTCTTGCGGACGGCAATACTTTTCCAATAGGGGTAATTCGGAGTACTGTTACTGTTGCATCACTGCCTACCTGTTGATCCCTCCGAGTGGCTCCCATCGGGCTCGCGGGCCGTCGCCAATAGTTCAAAGTTACTTTGTCTCGTCCGCTCCGCTCCGCGCCGATCGATTGCTGCAGGTACCAGGAGGGCCGAAGGAAGCGAGACCATGAGCCAGCCTCACCGATCCCGCTTGAGGGATGGTGTGTGAAGCCGTGCCGACGCGTGCCTAGATTGGTGGTTGCATCAACACTCTCGCGAGCCTCTGCGTGATTGCGAACATTGAAACTGTCTTTCACTCCCAGCTCGCTTGAGACTTTGACGCCTTGCCAGGACACTTTTCCGTCGCTCCAGGCTTCACCAACATCCAGATATTCAACTTCAGGCATCAGTATCAACCATGGGTTCCGATCAGAAGTACTTGTGCCTCAACATTTTGGGCTACAAGAAAGAGGGCATCAGCTCCGAGGAGTATCGCAACTACATGGTCAATGAACACGCGCCGTTGGTTGCTGGCTTGATGGAAAAGTATGGCTTCCTGCATTGGAGCATGGTGAGTTAGATCTTCCCCAAGCAACCGTGCCGTGAAGCGACCCCTGGAAGACACACACCACCCCCGAATCGCCAGACCTCATGGCACAGCTCTACGACGCCCAGTTCGCGAACATCGCTCCCTATGACTGCTGCGTGCAGATCGTCTTCCCAAGCATCGAGTGCTTCGTGCGCATGAAGGCGGACCCGTACTTCAAGCAGACGGTTGGGCCAGATCACGAGAAGTTTGCGGACACCGCAGGTCCCAGATGATGATAGGCTGGTTTAGCCCCTTGATGAAAGACGGACAGGTGCTCCCGGAGGTGAAGGCCAAAGAAATCCACTAGGCACATGCAGTGAAGGCTTCCGCCGACAGGCAAATGGAATATACGGTGTTTAGATAGAATAACAACACATGTTGATCCTGTTGTACATTCGAGAAGAGATGCAACTGACTGGTCTATTGAACACAGCTCTGTGTCTGTGAAACTTGATCGAAGAAGCAGACAACGTCGATAGGGTATCCTGGCCCCCCACTTCCTCACACCACCAAGCCATCAGTGCATCCGTGGCTTGTATCCCTTGACAGATCTCCACTGGACGAAAGCGGCTCCGAGGAGGGCAGCCCCTGCTGCAGCAACAGCGACGTAGAAGGTAGACGTCAATGACACGTTGTAAGCATCAAGCAGCTTCGCGCGATCTGCCGGGTCTTGGACCATATCGGCGATGTGGGTTGCCCAGAATCGAGGATTGCTGAGACGTCGAGACCGGGAATCGCGGCACGACCTAGCAATCGAGGAAGCGCTGGTTGAAGACGTTCTGTGCGATGCAGACAAAGATAGAGCCACCAAGCTGCATGCCGAAGAAGATGAGCGAGATGCCAGAGGGGATGTCCTCATCGGCCAAGACAGTCTGGACGGCAAGCGAAGCTTGCTGGGTGCCAAAGCCGAGACCAAGACCAACGAGAATCTGATAGCCGATCCAGTGGGAAGAGCCTTCGTCGACGTGCAAGGTTGAGAGCATGCCGGACCCAACAGCCGCAAACACGCTCCCGATCATCATGACTGGCGAGGGGTATCCGATGAGTTGCGCAGAGCCACCGCCCATGATGGATCCAAGCGCCTGTGACAGAACGAGGGCAATGGTCCTCACGCCAGACTGCACGGCGCTGACACCCTGGATAGCCTGGAACCAGACAGGCAGCCAGTATGTGACAACCATCATGACCCCGCCGGTCAATGTCTGGAACCACAGCGAGGCCACGACGGTACGCTGTGCCACGACATGAGGGGGGACGGTGGCAACCTCGGGCCGCAGGACCTGCGCAACACCGAAGGCGATGGCCAGCACTCCACCGAGGATCCAGAGGAGGATGATCCGCCAGTTACTCCAGGCATACGTGGACCCCGCCCATTGCATGGGCCAGGATGAGGCAAACCACGCAGGGGAGAGGATGGCTGCGCCCAGGGGATCCAGCCGCCGGAGCTTATCCGCCAGGGCCTGCATGATCCTTGCCCGGGGCTGACTTGACGAAGAAGAACAGGATGGTGATGACTGCCAGGCTAATCGGAAGGTTGATGATGAAGCACCAGCGCCAGCTCGCGTTGCTCGTAAGGGCACCACCGACCAGGGGTCCGACAATGGCGCCGATGTTCATGCAGGCCATGAGCACGCCGAAGAAGATGGGGCGTTTCCGCAGCGGGGCGTTCTCGGTGACGAGAATGATGGAGCCGGATAGGACGCCTCCGAGGCCGAGTCCCTGAACGGCGCGCCCGACGATGATGGTGGTCGAGTTCATGGCGCCCGCGCCGATCGCGGACCCGATCATGAAGATCAATACGAGCGTCATGTACACCCATCTCGGGGGATAGAATCTGTAGAAGCGACCCAGCGGCAGCTGCATGGCGCAGCCCGTGAGCTGGTACGCGCTTGCATACCATCCGATGTCGCCAGACGAGTGGAACTGATCGGTGATGGCCGGCACGGCGGTCGAGACGATGGTTCGGTCCTGCGGGAAGGAGTCTTACTGTCAGAGTCGCTTCTTCTCGGACCGGATGCCGTCCAGCCATGTGTCTTCTGAGAACATAGCGTGCAAATGAAGTTCGGAGTAGAGTACATGAGGATGTTGCCAAGAATGAAGTGGATTTTCTCCGATGTGTTGCGTCTCTGGTGTAACCCTCTCGAAGCAGGGACGTGTGTGGTGATGACACGGAAGACACGGAAGCAGAGAGATGTGAACATACCAGGGAGACGAGGAACATGGCTAGCGAGATGGCCACCATGATGATGGCCATGGCTGCAGGGCCAGGATACCGGCTTTCGTCCTCTTCCTCCCTCTCCCCACTCTCGGCTGCCTTCCCCTCCCCTGCCTCCTTGCCGTTTCCCTTGGCATCTTCCCGGTTGGCGTCATCTTCCAGGAGGGCTGTGCCGCCGTGCCGCGCTGTCGAAGCTGAGGTGGCGGTCATACCTCCGAGTTCGATCGAAATCTGCTTCTCTGCGGGATTCTCCCATCCTTCGAGCCCGTCATCCTGTGATAAGCTTGGTACCCACTCGTGGGAGGTCTGCTCATCGAGTGATGAAGAAAACAAGGGTGGAAAGGAGGGCGAACGCTCGTGAGGGTGCAGTAGTGCCTTGGCACATAGATGCGGCTAAGGAAAAGAAGCCCGATCTTATGCTTGGCCTAAGTAATGGTTTAAGTATTGCAACATAGAGTGAGTTCGGGGGTGCCGTTCTCCTTGATCGGCAACGTCAGTTTTGACGCGTCTTATTGGGACAGGGGAAGGGAGTCAGGCAAAGTCGCTAAAACCCTGCCCAAGTTGGTGAGGATCCTGGGAAATATCGGCCCGGCAGAAGCCGCTTGACGTTGGCTGCCGTTACAAAAAAAGTGTGGAGGGGGACAGGGTTGCGAGGCTTGCTCATGCTTCTTTGGTTGGCCCGTTGGCGAGTGTTCTCGAAGGGACCGCAGCTCCCAGGTACGCCCATCAGGCAGGTGGCATTGCTCCCCCCAGGAGGCCCCCCACTTTCATTATTCCTGTCAGACTCGTCAACACACACGTACATCGGCCTTGATTCGTAGGAAGTCGTCGGCGTGGCGCCATGAAACTGCTCTGAGGCTGACATGGGTGTTACAGCGCATCCACCCCACCCCAGCACCAAAGGATATCTCCGCAGCTCACCGACGGCGCCAATGCAGATCATATCAGATGAAGCCGCTAACCAACCGCTGGCGACATAATCTTGCTCTGAGCCTCCACACGAGATGCCACCCGTTGTTGCATTCAACATTCGCCAAAGTGGGCTGAGAACATCACCGAAAGTCAGCACGGGACAACTTTTCAACAATGCACTCAACCGGAGCAAACAGACTGGGATCCGAGTATTTTGCTGGTTGAAACGGGTCGGAACCAGCAAACAAGCTGCTGCATTCGGTGAGCCGCGCAACGCAATGTCGCTATATTAGCGAGCCTGAGACGGCCTTATTCGTCACAGAAGCGCAGACTGCCGTAGGCTAAAATGGCCAGGGAGTTGAAGGTACGGTGGTGCGCGCGAATCAAAGCTTCATCTGCAGGAATTCCGCCAACAAGACAGGGGGCCTGGAAGGGGTCTAGCGCCCCCCCTCCCGAAGTACCTGGTACCTTACATGTCCTCTCCTTCGGAGGCAGGCATCACAGCTTCCTGGTCAGTGTTGTGTAGACGACATGGTAAGACGCATAGCAGTCCATCTTGCCTTGTCTTTCTTCGGATGTTCTCCATGAGTGAGTTTCGTAGAAAAAGGGGCGAGGCTCGCAGCGGCCAAGACCGCAGCACACACTCGAGTTCAGAGTCCTTCCTCCGTCATTCTCACTGCCTCGTCTCTCTTTCCCAATTGCGCTCTCCCATCATACTCCGACAAAACTCAGCAGTGACCAGCGATGTCTGACGACAAGGAGGTCAAGATTACCAAGGCGGACCTGAAGTCCAAGGACTTCGTCCCGCGAGGGAACAAGTCGTCGTCCCCTTTCAACACGACACTCTATCTCGGGCTCGAGCAGTCGACTGCTACTGGCAGTATCTTGTTCTGTCTCAAGGCTATGGCTCATTTCTCATCCGACTCCTTCGGGCACCGTCATTCCTTTTGCCCCTGCCGCTGAGACGGGCATCGCCCAGCTCGACAGCCTAGGCCTCTCCGGGTACAGACTGGTTCTGCTCACGATGAACGTCATTGCCGCCCTGAAGCACTTTTGGTTTGTCCTTCGGGTTGCAGAAGAGGCTTGGACGCTGCCTGGCGCCATCATCGTGGGCCTAGACAACATCTTCTTCGACACCTTTAACAACCTCCTCTTCCTCACCGTCGCCACCTCGGCAAGCTCTCATGCAGCTGGAGAGACCTTGGCGAACCCGTATCTGTTTGCTGGTGTTGCGCTCTTTCTCATCGGCATCGGGCTGGAGTGCATCTGCGAAGTCGATCGCAAGCTCTTCAAGCTCGACAAGAGGAACAAAGGCAAGCCTTACACTGGGGGCCTCTTCTCTGTCGTCCGTCATCCCAACTACGCTGCCTTTACCGTTTGGAGAGCTGGTCTTGCCATGGCAACCAGCGGCATCACCGCCGCGCTTGTCATTGCCTCGTTCTTCACCTGGGACTTTTCCTTCCGCGCTGTCCCTGCCCTGGACGAGTACTGCTCCAAGAGGGTAAGTTTTCTATCAGATCACTCGATATTCACCCCAAAGCCTGATGTTAATCGTCCTCCAGTATGGCGAGATGTGGTCGGAGTATAAGAAGAAGACTCCCTTCACTCTGATCCCATACGCACTTTGAGTACCCGTACCTCAACCTTTCAACATCGAAGAAAAGCGTCTCCAAGGATCTGTTTCCCGAGGACTTCATAGGGAAGGAAACTGCCCGTTTAAACTCGCCTTGGCTACCCTTTTTACATGTACCCAACTCTTCAACAGCCAGAGCCCACCTGTCATAGAATTGATCGAATGTATCTGTTGAGCTTATCTTCAAAGAATAAAAGAGCATTTATTCTTTACTCCTACTCGTGTGAGGTATGATACCAATCTGTCAGGGATAGGCCCAACATTCCGGGTTGGAGTTCCGTGCATAAGACGTCCGCTGCGTGTGGTCTGCCACCCTTGCACAGAAGGCCAGTACATGGAGCAACAACGTTCAATTTTCAAAACGAGCTTCGACATTGATGGAACATTCACCATGTGAGATCACGGCTGTAAATTCAACGATACATCTCATCGTAGAAGCCATCACTCGTGTTCTGAGAGGAGAGAATTGCCCCAGAATCAAATCTCGCATCGTCTTCGCAGCGCATTGTTTTCGTATATAAGACCAGGACAGAAAAGGTTTTCTAAATACGGCGCACAGAAGATAATACTAAACGTCGCTCCCACTCCCTCTCCACAGCTGCTCGAACCACATCCATGTATTACTCCTTAGAACAGCCTCAGCATTCCCAGCGGAAGAGTCACACTAGCTCAATGGCCGCCAGTCATCCGCCGCCACCAGTCAAGCCACCATTGAATAATTTCGTCCCAGGTGCTACCAGGCGACGGCTTCGGATCCAGCGCATACTCCTTCGGCACCGTGGGCCACTTATCTACACCATCCAAAATGGCCATGGACATGCCGCCCATCATGTGCAGCTCAAAATGGCAGTGGAACAGCCACGGCCCCGGATTCGTCACCTGGTACCGGAACACACTCCAGTACCCATTCCCAGGTAGGGCCGAGAACACGGTCATCCAGGTGTCCCTGTATCCGGGGTTGACCAGGTTAAAGTTCTGCGGCTCCGCCTTGATGGCCTCGGCAACGCTGCTGTAGTTCCACGTGCCGGCGCCGTGACCAATCCGCCAGGTCCGGCTGCCGTGCTTGTGCATGACGTGCGAGAAGGCGAGCTCGTCGCCGGGCAGCGTGGCCACCTGCAGCACCAGGTCCACCCAGGAGCCGTTCTTGGTGCGGATGACGAGGTTCTCGTCGACAGTGTTGAGCGTGTCGTTGGGGTAGAAAAGCATCGGCCGGTCTGCCTGGAAGTCGGGCATGTAGAGGTACTTGGCATTCATGGTGTACTTGATCGGGGATCCGACGCGGCCCATCACCAGGAGGTGGGTTTCGTCGGCGACAGGCGCGGGGACGGCCGCCGGCCAGGGCGTCATCTTGTCCGAGGAGAGGTCGTAGGGGGTGAAGCTCATGGTGTCGGTGATATTCTGCGCGCTGAGGCCGCCGTAGGTGACGTACGGTTGGGACTTTCTGGTGCTGTGCTTGCCGTTTTTGTACACCATGTCGGCGAATCCCGAGATGACTTGGGTGGCGCCAGAGTCCGGGAGGCGGATTGTGTAGTGAGCAGGGGGCTTGTCGAGTTTGATCAGGGCGGAGAAGCGCTCGCCCGAGGTGATGGCGGCGGCGACGAACTGCTGCGGCTCGACGTAGGTCCCGTCGACCTCGTAGATCCACATGGGATGCTCGTCGATGGAGAAGTCGACTTGCTTGTTTGGGGCGGTTGCGATGAAGTTGAAGCTGACCCAGCCGTCCGCAGGGTCGACCTCGACGGTGTGATTGCTACCGGCGGATGGAACGCATCCGGACTGCAAGTGGTCGGGGATTTTGGAGGGGTCGCTCTGGTTGACCCATGGCCCCTGGATTCCTGGTGCTGCGATGGGAAGCAGCTGGCCGAAGATTAGCAACGCGATCCCATACTTGAAATAGAAATGACCATTGCTTACCCCTTGTCAGTCACATCCTGGTCAGGGAAGGTGGCCTGCTTTGGCCTGGTTGGGTCTGGTTGATGAGAAACTGATGCGGTGGGCAGTAGGCCTCTCCTTGGCCGTTCAACAAGATGCTGTCGACGCAACTAGATCGGGGTAGGCCTGTGTTAGTACGCAATGAGCTGTCCAGGAGCTTCACGGAAAGCTGGAACTCACAAGATCAACAACTTCGAGTCCTCGATCGCCTTCCACCACCGTTCAGAGGTAAAGCTTGTCCATTCTGACAAAACCATGAGCTTTGGATTGCGCACAGCTTTGTCAATGGCCTTGATATCTTTGGGGTCTTTGCTAATATGGGACCACAGTCCCTTCATATCCCGTTTCGGCCTAAACGGAGTCAGTAACTGCAGGTTGTTTAAGGAGCCGTCAATCCTGACCTGACATAGATCGCCCCGTAAAGGCCATCGACAAGCGACATCCGCTCGTGGGAATGATACCAATGCGTCCAGGGGGTGAAGCCTTGAATCGGTAGGTGAAAGACTTCCCTGGCAGGATGGGCTTTTGGGAAAGCCCAATCACTCCATCAGACCAAGGAGTTCCCTCCTGACTGAGGTTGCCAAGTCAGTTCATCGATGTCTTGAAACAACAATGCATGCAGAGTGCTCTTACGCGATACCATGCCAGTGGACAGAGGCATTCCGGGGCATGTCATTGTACACGGTGACCTATTGCGCTTGACCATGAGCAAATTGATGCTGAAGAGCGGGAAGCAGGCGCCTGCAGCGTATAGTGGTACGTACCTCGACGTCGTCATCCTCGTCGAAGATAAGATTGGGCCCTGGGAACTGGCCATTGGTGAATATCATCTCCCTGGGCTGCCCGTTTTGGTGCGCCGGTGCCCCAAGTGAGACGCAGCGTCTCGCGTCGCACTCTGCCAGCCCATGACAAGTGACAGAGGCTGGCGCAAAGAAGGAACCAGAGAAATGTCCGAGCCATAGTAAACTGCTCTCAGCACGGAGACCGAGAAAACAACTCGCAAGCTTCCGGGACAGCTTCTGGTTCAAGTCACAAGCCATTCCGGCCAGCTCTGCCTTTTAGCTCTCATCATCACTTGCCGACTTGCCCGAGATCCTAACCTCGGAGATGAGTCGCTGACTCCATGTCTGGCATGGCCACTCAATCCCTCAGCTCGGCGATGGCTGCAGCAGTGAGGGATCCGGGGTCCCAGGGACCAGGATCACGGAATCCATCAGCTCGCGGTGTAACATCCATCCGCCAGCGTGGGCAAGTTGAAGATGTAGAAGCCAAGGCAGAAGCGAAGTATCACTACATGTACCAGGGGGTACCTACCCATCAGAAGTACCGGTACATCCCGCAGGACTCGTCCAAAATATGCATGAGAGTGGGCCCTGTCGATCACTGTTGCATCCCACCATCGCTTCGGGGATCCAACCCCGCTTCCCCGTCAGCCCTGGGCCCCTGACCGGATGGCGCCTTGCCCACACAGCACCACAGAATGCTACCTCGTTTCGCCTCATATGACGCCGTCGCTCGTGCGATGCTCGCAGGAGGGCACCTTCGCGAACCCCACCGGTCAATTATCACCGCGCTTCGGGGATCCCGACCCGCGGACGTAGGGGATACTACCACAGGACTGTGCTACGAGCCTCTGCCACGCCCTTGCATGTAACTACCCCGACAGCCGTGCTCACACCGAGATACACTTCTGGACAATATCAGTGACTGCAGATTGCAATCTACTCCAGAAATGGGAAGCTTATCGCCAGTCTGACAGCTTGGGTTACGCCAGGTTTGGGACGGTCAGCATCTCAGCCCTGTCCTCTCGGCTGTACCATTCATTCCTGTCGTCACTCCCAAGGTTCGGGTCGACTCCCAGGGCGTTTCCAAGCGAGGTGGTATCATACGTGCCTTATCTTTTTCTCTCAGCCCCATATCAGGGGCCGTCACATCTTCAAGTCCTTCGAGTGACGGAACGAGGACGAGCTCCATCTGAACCCAACGCACAACATACGAGAAGTCAAACATAGTGTGTCTCTCACAATGATCCACCAAGCAGGCCACAGTTCGCTCTCAACAGACACGTTAGAGGTGTTATGTGGCGCCATCTCCAGCGAGACTGGGTCCAAGTTCGACATCACTGACACCGATGTTCCCTTCTCTGATCTCTGTCTCGACCCTCTTGCGGTTCTGGATGTCCTCGAAATAGTAAGGGACCGCACTGGTGTCGAACTCCCCGCCTCGCTCTTCCGCGATTGTGCGACGTTGGGCGAGGTGGTGAGGAGATTCGGGGGTGCTACAAATGGTCGGTGGTGACTTCATCTGATGGACTGCAACTTTACACCTTTCCAACCCACACCAAGCCCGTTATCATTTTGAACTGAACTCGGTGGCTGACGAAGCGTCAAGGTACCCACGCCCCAGAGAAAACCACATTCGTCCGGAAGGCGTTTACCGAAACCAACAGGTTGATGGCACGCATCGGGGAGGAGACCGGGCGGCGAACTTCTGGACCGATGTCTATCCTGCTCAGAAGAGGCTTTTCCTTGCCTTCATCAACGAGGCATTCACGCGGCTCGGATGCCCTTGGATGGCATGACACCCGGTACACCGATAGGATACCCAAACGGAATCTTAGCAAAACACCGCAGGCTGCTTGACGGAGCGATCTTTGACATCCTCCAAGATGGCGGCCTCGTGGAGCGTCGGGGTGATCTCTATGTCCGCACCTCGATGCCTGTAGACACAACACCATCCGAGGTGGTCTACAATAAGCTCCTCCGAGATCATCCCTTACACGCCAACACTCACCGCCTCCTCCACGTCACCGGCTCGCGGTTCGCAGAATGTCTCACGGGAGAAGCGGATCCCATCAAGTCCTGTTCAGCAAGCACAAGGACCTGCTGGCAGACTTCTACACCAATGCCCCCATGTCCGTGGCTGCATCCAAGCTTCTTGCTGCCTTTTTGCGGGACGTCTTTTCTACCATTGTCCGCGAGCAAAACCGCTCCGTCGAGATCCTCGAGGTCGGCGCCGGGCTGGGCGGCACAACCAAGTTCATCCTCGAAATGCTGATCGAGGCGGACATCCCATTCAAATATGTCTTCACTGACATCTCGCAATCCTTCTTCGCTGCCGCCAAGACCCGGTACAAAGACCTTCCCCTCCCTGCAGGTGCCATCGAGTACCTCGTCCTCGACATCGAGAAGGCACCCCCTGAGCACCTGCAGGGTCGCTTCGACGTAGTCATCTCGACCAACTGCATCCACGCCACCAAGGATCTCACTGTTTCGAGCACTAACTCGCGGCGCCTGCTGCGTTCGGGGGGGTTCTTTGCGTTGATTGAGTTCACCACCAGGCTGTACTGGCTGGATCTTGTGTTTGGTCTGCTCGATGGCTGGTGGCTGTTTGAGGACGGCAGGAAGCATTGCACGGCGGATGAAGGGGTGTGGAAGGGCAAGCTGGAGGCCGCCGGGTTCTCGGATGTGCTCTGGGTGGAGGGTGAAAAGAAGGAGAGGCCCAATCCTCAGTTGATCGTCGCTTGTACGAAGTAAGTGCGAGGCTTCGCTTCATATGGGCTCAAGATGCTTTCTCCAGGGCCTATCAAAAAGCACATCCTCATTAGTTTAGCTTCCTTAGGGCCTCCTCAGCTTGGATTTGATTCTCCGCCCTGAACCGCATCAGGCCCGTAAGGACAGGCTCGAGAGGCTTTGCGCTTGGTTCCTTAACCCTTTTCTCAAACCTTTCCTGTAGTTGGTAACGCCCCTGAATTTGATTTGAGATTGTGGAAGTCTAGCGTTCAAAGTTGGGAATCTCGAGCTGAAAAGAACCGCTAACCTAGGACATTATCCAAATCCCATTTGTTCACCCGCCCCTCGCTTTTTTTCTCCCATCCTGGCTTCCGTTCCGGTGGTAAATATTCTGCAAAGTGAATCATCCGTGCCACCAAGGTATCAATGTGGAAAAACTGCAAAAGCGAGGAGCCCATCACTAAGCCGTTTTCTAGAGCTCCATTGACGTTACTAGTAGTAACGCTTAGTTACTTGGCTTTGCCGTTACGATCAAGTGGCCCTTGCCATGCATCGGCTCGCCAGAGGTCAACTCGGTAGTTGACACGCCCAAGATCTTTTCGGACACCTTCAACTCATGCGGTTTTGGCAAGCTTAGCCGGTTCAACCCCACCGGTAAAGGCCTGGCCGAAGTCAATGAGTCAATTGTCCTGTGCCCTTCTCATGAAACCAGCTATTACACTCAGCGGTCTCGACAAGCTGCTCAGAGGCACCCGAGGACCAGGGCTTTTGTCCAGGTGAACTAGCTTTTCGGCCTTTCGGGTCCCAATACCTTGAACATAGAATTTGGCGGTGGTGGAGCAATCCGGCGAGCAGTGAAAACCGCGTTCGTAGCGCTAACGTCTGTGGTTGTCCCTGACAGAGGGCGGTGGCATAGTGTGGCCAAAATGGGGCCACACACACCTCGATGCGCATATGCTACAGTAACTCTGTGAATCGCGGGGAAGGTCTCACCAGTTGCCTTGTTGTCCTTATAAAGGTCGTAGCCTCGAGCAGCTCCTCAGCCGCGTAGGAGGTACTAGTAGCTATGGCAAAGTTGAGGCTAGGCCCGAATAGTTGGAAGACCAAGCATTGGTGTCTTCCGCTGGGTCCCTGATGGACGAAGGAGTCGAGTAAATGGAGGGCACGGTGTGCGCTGCCCAATCAGCTCGCACCTCTTCCATATAACTCTGCGGTAATCAGGGCATGCGACGGCCGGACCAGAGCGGCTTCTCGACAGCCAAGGCAAACTTCGACTATGTGATTTCGCTGAGGGGCGGTACGTGAACGAGGACGAGCATGTCTGGGACGGGAATTCAACGTTGCATTTCGAGTCATTAAAAGGCTTCTGAGGGCGCAACGGTTCGGACGTGACCCCGCCTATCATTGAGGATGACTTGTATGGCCTCGGCCTGAGTATATGCAGCTGTACACTGCTAGGATTTCAGGTGATGATATAGCTGGCGATGACCTGGATCTCAAGGAGAGACAACAGAATGAAGAAATAGTCAACGTGGCCGAAGTACATGATCAGGAGGCTCGTGGTATTATTACAAGCCTTCTTCGCAAAGGAGGAGCTCGCATTTAGCGTGAACAGTAGACTGTTGGTGATTTCTCATATACTTTATGATGGGAATAGATTCTTGCTTTGCTTACTTGACATCCGTTATTTCAAGGTTGGCTCCTAAACCCACTGCATCAAGAGGTGAATAGTACGATATGACGCTCAGGGAGCCCAATGGCATGTCAAGAACCAAGAGCTTTCCTCGTTAATCCGGCGAAGGTGCGCTAACACACCAGATATTTAAAACCTCAAAGGCCGCCAACATCCATACCATCCGGCCCGGAATCAAGGTCGACAAGAATACCTTATTGTGGCGTAATACCAACGCCATCATGGGAGGGAACTGAATATAGCAAAGACACCAAAGCGGTGATTTAAAGACCGGCATCTTAGCTAAGATATCTGGAACGGTTGACTGTGACATCTCCACATTCCCCAAACCTGATCAGTAGGGCTATCACTGAAATCTCCTTCACAAACCCCAGCTTCGCGCGTCCAACAAATACAGCCCTCATAAGGTGTTGTCTCACTCCGCCCCTTCGAGATCCCGCTCAAGCCCTTAACTACCAGCCTACGGGCGGCCCGGAGGCATTGCGATCGAATAGAGCAGCTTCCATTTGTTTGCGGATTGAGCAGAAAGAGACATCTTAGCGGTTCCGTTGGTAGCTTGAATGATGCCGGGAGGTACAGCCGCGGCGATTTTGGGTTTTAATGATCCAGCTGCCGGGGTCTTGGCTGGTTTAAGGGCCCCGTGTTTGGCGGTCCGGTAGAAATAGAACCTCTGGAAGCTCTAGAAGCAGGCGGCAGCTTGGAACTAGTGACGGGCGGTCTGCCTTTTCCTGGCGCACCAGCACTGGGAACTCGAGCTGCGCCCAAACTAGACATTGGAAGTGACCTTGAGGTTCTTTGGGACGGTCAAGATGTGTTCTGAGGGAGGCCGTGAATGTGGTGTCTAACGTGCCCGAGTCTGGAGAGTTGAAAGAGTGATGTGGTAGCAAGTGGCGGAGAAAAATGTAGACGAATGCAATTTTCAAGGAGGTTGGTTTGTCTTTCTATGCCGAATTCGAAATAGCTGGATGCTCAGGAACTCACCGGCCGGTGTTATATCTCTTGGAGCGACGGCAGTCTTCTGGGGTTAAAACTCTCCAATACAACTTCCATGAGTTGGCCAAGGAACGGGAAGGCCGCGGCCGGGTCGACACCCCATCATGCTTTCCTCTGGATGGAAGAGGTTCAACGGTTCAAAATAATACAGGTCATCCATTGTGCCATATCACGCTTATCATTCTCAAGGCTTTATGGGACGCGGCCTAGTGTTGGTCATGTATGGTGCGCTCGAAGTTTGGATATTGAATGTAGGGTCACACCACACGTTCCATCACTGAGAGCTCCTCGGATAGTTAGGCCTCAGGTGGCATTCGTAACCACGGCCATATTAACGCTGCGCAAATTGGTCGAAATGTGAAGTACGAGAGACTGTAAGTATCTCGCGAGAAGAATAGGCGCTCCCCCACCCCCCACCCCAAAAAAATGAAAACCCCAAAATTGATGCCTACTTCTTAACTATGCACATATGTAAGCCCACTATTAAGGAGCTTACGAGGCTCGAGGATCATTATTAACCCAACTTCACTTTGATATTTCCAGGTCCTCCTTGGCAGTGCTCTTAACTTTGTGGTCCTGAGAGCAGCAGGCCGATTATTAATAATCAGGGTTGAATAGTAAACAATTGAGAACTAGCTGCTGTTAAGTGGGCCAAAGGAATGTCTGCTGAGTAAGTTGACAGGCGGAGAGCTGTGTTCCCGTTGGCCCTGGTATCTTTGGGCTCGACAGGCTTGGATCAGGGCAGAGGGAAGCATGATCGAGGGGTCGAGACTCGCTGACAAAGTCCCTCTTGTTATGAGTCATCATTCACCCAAGGGCTCTTCTGGCCACTCAAGTTTCAAGATCGTGGCTCTCTTTCGGGACCAGGGGACAGGTGGATACTCGGTACTGAAGGGTAACCGGAACCTGAACTGCATTAGTCCTGACGGGTTACCAGCGAACGGCATTGCTCTTGTGAAAGCTACCAGCTGGGGATTCAAATAGGGACAGATGTCTACCCAGCTGTCCAACCTGGACTCTCCAAGGCAGACCCGACTATTATTGATTATCCCGCATTTCTAACTCCCTTTCCCAATTACCAATCATTCAGACCCACACCATGTCTCTTCCCAAGACATTCAAGCAGGCGGTATTCACGGAGACCGGCGGCCGTTTGTCTATCGAAGAGGCCTCGTTGAAAGACCCTGGCAAGAATGAGGTGCTTGTCAAAGTGGAGGCCTGCGGTGTCTGTCACTCAGATATTCTGGTTCAACACAATATCATGGGCGGCGGCTTGTGAGTGATCTTCGGTGTTATTCACGCCTTTCAGGGAAGAATACAACGGTTTGTTGACTAAAACCCACAGTCCCTTTGTCCCCGGCCACGAGATCATCGGCCGCGTTGCTGCCGTTGGCGAGGATGTCACGACATGGAAGGTCGGCGAGCGTATCGGCGGTGGCTGGCATGGCGGGCACGATGGTGAGCAATCAGTCGCTCGCCTCCAGAAACGTAAGTAAATGCTGACTGTTGTTGAATTGAAGGCACCTGCGCTGCCTGCAAGAAGGGTCTTTTCCACTGTGCGACAACCAGCTGATTAATGGGCGGACTAAGGCCGGTGGGTTCTAAGTTGCAATTTCCGTCGTTTCAGAACACCCAGTAACCTGGGAACACCATTCCAGACGCCGAGTACGTCCTTATCCGCTCCGAGGCGGGCGTCCGTGTTCCAGAGGACGTCGACGCGGCCAAGTTTGCTCCGCTGCTCTGCGCTGGTGTGACCGTCTTCAACTCGATGCGCCGCATGAACGTTGCTCCCGGCGAGACCGTTGCCATCCAGGGGCTCGGCGGTCTTGGCCATCTGGCAGTCCAGTACGCTGCCAAATTTGGCTGGCGCGTCGTTGCTATCTCCCGCGGTTCTGACAAGGAGAAGCTTGCGCGCCAGCTGGGTGCTCGTGAATACATCGACACAGCCCAGGAGGAGGCGGGTCCGGCGCTCCAGAAGCTGGGTGGTGCGGCGCTTATTGTCACTACCAACCCCAATGCTCAGCAGATTCCAGGTCTGCTCAAGGGTCTGGCACCTCTCGGCAAGCTGCTTATTCTCTCTCGTACGTGCTTGGCGGCATTTGGCTGGGTGAGGAGATTCAGACTGACCCGATGGCAGTTCCGGGAGAGGTGCCCTTCGACACCACGCTGATGGTAAGTTACTTCCTGATAGAAATTTGGAGAACTGTAATTGCTTACACGCCCTATATAGATTCAGAAGGGCCTGTCGGTTCACGCGTGGCCCACCGGGCATGCCCTGGATATGGAGGAGACCATCCAGTTCTCTCAGCTGCAGGACGTCGACTGCCTGATTGAGAAATTCCCGCTCGACAAAGCAAACGAGGCGTATGGTAAGTGTTGAAGACGCGATCCGATTGTGGATGCTTCCAGTTACTGATACCCTCGCAGACGCCATGCTCAGCGGCAAGGTTCGTTTCAGGTCGGTCCTCACCATGGAGTAAAGGGTTAAGTTGTGGTATGAAATTCCAAACCTGTCTCGGGGTCCGGAAACGCGCGGGACGCGACATTCGGCTCGATCAACAAGGCGCGGCTGTGATATCAACATGATGAGAGTCAGTTAGTTGGCCATGCCCTTTGTCGGCCCGGCTGTCGTCGACTTCGAATCGGCAAACTCGGCCGGTAAGACCTCAGCGGCCCAAAGACAAGGCACATACGATGGAGTGGTGGCTCCTAAAATAGAAAGCAACCTTTCAAATCCGCATTCCCCAAGATTGCTCAATGTCGTTCGGCTGGTCTTTTATACCCGACCAGGTCAGTCACGCCTGGAGACTTGCGACCTTTCTGTCCAAAAAGGAGGTCCGCACCCAAGGGCACCAACATTCTCGGGCGTTTTCCCATCTTCCCTCAACATCCTGCCTCCTCATCATATGTCTCCCGTCGAACCGACAGTGCAACGACCATGACAGCAGAAATCCACCAACGTTTCGAAGAGTGCCCCCTCACATCGGCTCTTTCATGGGTGCCGATGCCGCACGAGGAAGAAGTGGCAAGGAAGCACTACCAGCGGCTGGAGATGGGTCAGGTTTAACTGTTTAGGAATTCGAATCACTGCATCAAGATGCTCTAGTTGCATGTGACCTCTCCCCCTCGCAGGGAGGAACAGAGCTTCATCCAGAAGACAAACAATCGAAGTGGTAAGGACCAACCTTCCGTATTTTGGCCCACAGAGACCGCTCAGGACTTGAAGTGAACTTCTGACTTGCGCAGAGGTCAAAGAATACACCTTCGCCAACGTGGCTGACCCCCAGAATCATCTCAGTGGACCTCCAAGGACTTGATAGGTCACACATGGGTCATCAGTCTCTCTTCCTTTTTCCCGCAGAAGAAGGACCCGATTAGCTGATACTTTCCAGACTCGTTGAGGCTAGCAACTTGCGTTCCACACTGAATTGCTCACCCAACATGTTGAAGTGCGTTCTGACTTACGAGCAAGTCCCACCCAACCTTTCTCAAGGCTGTGTACTCTTTTGGCGACCAGGAGAGAGAGCCTCCAGACTCGGGTCTCGCCAACTTCGGCAATGACTTTTACGGTAACCACCTGTGGTATGTCATCCGGTCGGGTGAGAGCAGCGAGAAGTCGACGTCCTCCGGGACAAGTTCAGGACCCTGGCGGATTCGGCAAGCCGCCGTCTACCACCCCTCCGACTCAGAAAAGCGAGAAGTCCTTTTTCCTGACTGTCAAGGGCAACGGCCTCTTCTGGGAAAAGATCGAACTTCTTAAGTCGCAATTCTTGCCTTTTGTCCGCGAGGTGTCTGCAAGGAATACGTTGGATACACCGCGGCTCTCCAGACGCACCTTATGTACCTCTCCTGGTGCTGCAATGATTGGGACCAGTTCATTCTTGATTTGAGAAAGAAAACCAGTGCGATGATCGGTCACGTCGCGGTGGTGCCCATTGACAGGGAACTCGAGGTACCAGGGGCCCAGCTGCAGGCGGGACTGAAATGGTTGAAATTGAATGGCCGCAGCATCTTGTACAGCCACCGAGCCCACATCCATGATGCGCACCTGGCCATCTGGGAGGCCAGCAAGGTGGTAAAGAGCGTAGCACAATGCTATGAGCTCCACAGGGTACCCTTCTATGTCCGCGATGAGAATTTCAAGTTCTGGTTCGCATTCGAAGAAACCTTGACAAGCGAATCACATAATCTCAAGGTTCTCGCTGACAACATAGATGCACAGTCTTGATCTTGTGAGTTCCAGAGTATGCAGCAGACCAACACGAGACTTCATCAGCTGACAAGTGAAACCATGTAGTAACGGCAAGAACTGGACTGCCGCATATCGCTCAAGCTAAAGCAATTCAATTCTAACAAGCGTGCTGTCGATGGCGGCAAGGAAGAGAAGATGCGCCTCTGGCCTCGTCAGTCACTTCGGTCGGTCCCAAAGACACCTCGAAGTCCAATGCGTAGAAGGCGAAAGGTCGATCAGGGCAGAGAAGCAGAGGACCTTGGCATGGTGGGGAATCTGGGAATCCGAGCATCCGAGAGTCACTCGTGCTTGCAGTCCTGTGCTTGTGCTTGTGAGCAGAAGATAGAATAGCCCTGTTCTGGTACTGGGCAATGGAGCGTGCGCATGTAGAGCACATACAATGCTTTATCATCTTCTCTTCTCTTCTCTTGTCTACATTCTTTTCATTTTTTTTTTTCTTTCTTTTTTTTTTTCCCTTGTGGCTTTGCCACGCCTCTTCATTTTCATTTTCGCTCTCCTTGCCTTTGTTTCTTTCCTTCCTTCTCGACTTTACGGATATCGCATTCTCATCTTCGCTATTGGTAGTACCTGACAGGGAGGCAGAGCTTATCACGAATGGCAAAAGGAGACATCTTAACTGCATCAGGGATCGAGAACATAGATGAGTGTCACGCCTCCATTTCAGCAGATATGATGGAAGCTGCAAGCTCCAAAGCAGGGAGAAATCATCGTTTCAACGCGAGCTATCCCGCATCGGGCTATTTACGAGAGACACATTTGATACCCACCCAGGTGGGGTGTAGAGGGAAGGCGCTGAGTGGCCCAGCTGGGCACAGCAGGCTCACAAGAGAATCCCTGGCCGGAAGTGGGCGGCTCCGCCACTCTCCTTTTTCCACAGCAACCGCAGTTCCCTCTTCGTCCCCGGCATCGTCCAGCCAGCAGCACCACAGCGGAGCAACCGCGCGGCTGGGATGGCAAAACAAGCCCACGCTCTATGACGAAGTTTTTCGAGCCGCTCGTTGATGCATCGTCCCACTTTCGTTCCCCCCCGACCCTCGCTCGATAATAATAAGCTATTCTTTTATTGACGGCCTTTTCCGATCCCCTACCGCGATCCCGACCGTATTCCCTGGCATCGCATTGCCGGACATCTGACGATACGATCGGATCTTGCCCGCCCAAGCCCTGTCGTCGTCGAGAGGACATCTGTGCAGACCTCCTACCGCGCACCAACACCATACCGACACTGACGCCGGCTCCTCTGTCCGCGGCTTCATTGCCGACTGCTTGCACCGACATCCTCGGATTTCTCCACGGGGGCCTGACCGGCCTCCCAATCACCTACCATCATGGGCTTTGGCGACTTCACCAGCATCTGCCATATGGCACCGCTGCCATTATGCTCCTCGATAGGCCCGATAACGTCGATCGCGAGCGGCGTGGGGATAGAGCCGGACTGCTATGCGCGCAACATTGAGCTGGCAAACACCATCATCTTCCAGGGCGCCGCGAGCGCCATGCACATCATCGCGCTAGTCATGACGGTGACCATGGTCTTGCATGTGCGGGGAAAGTTTACGGCAGTTGGTATGCCACCCGCCTGTCGTCGGAATAAGGCTGGAGGGGATAGACTGTGCTGACGCGAGGGTGCTGCAGGCCGAAAGGAGATCACTACCTTCTTCTACCTTTACATGCTCCTGACGTTCCTGTCGCTGTGCATCGACGCCGGCGTAATACCTCCCGGCTCCGCGCCGTACCCTTACTTCGTCGCCGTCCAAGCCGGCCTCTCGTCCGCAATGGTCACATGTCTGATGATCAACGGCTTCGTCGGGTTCCAGCTCTACGAGGACGGCACGCCGCTCTCGCTCTGGATGATGCGGCTCTGCTCGGCCGTCGCTTTCGTCATCTCGTTCCTCGTCGCGCTGGCCACATTTATGTCGTGGGCCGGGTTGGGCCCCACCAACACGGTCGGGCTGTTCGTAGTGCTGTACCTGCTCAATGCGGTCCAGCTCTTCGTCTAACGTGGTGTTGCAGATCCTGCTGGTGACGCGCACGCTGCAGGACCGGTGGCCACTTGGCGACATCGCCTTTGGCGTCTTGTTCTTCGTCGTCGGCCAGGTCATCCTGTATGCCGCCAGTACGCCCATCTGCAACGCTGTCAGCCACTACCTGGACGGCCTCTTCTTCGCCACGACGTGCAACCTGCTCGCCGTCATGATGGTGTACAAGTACTGGGACTCGATCACTAAGGAGGATCTGGAATTCTCGGTCGGCACACGCATGAACAACTGGGAGGTCAAGGATTTGCTACCAGAGGAGGACAGGCGGGCCACGGTCTACCACGACGACCCCTACGGCCAGTCGAGCGCCTTCGACAACTCGTACTCGCCCAGCCCCCACAGGCACTCGCGGTACTAGGTGGCTGCGAGATGCGTCGCACAGAGCTGTTGGGCGCCGGGGCACTGAGCAAACAGCAAGGGTGCGTAATCTTCGCGCGGTTGGGGTTTGTGGGGGCCGAGCCCATACCCCTTGGCAGGAATGCGAAGGCAACCTGCGATGGCACTTCGGTTTTTCTTGTTTCATGAGAGCACTCAGCGTGTTGGCTGCTTCCTTTTCCGGCGTTGGTTTGAGGGTTCTGTAAACGGATGGAGAATGAACGGATGGAAAAGAGCGCCGGTGGCGGTCTGTGGGGATCAGGACCGGGCTTTCCACATGACACTTTAGTAATACTTTTATTGTGGCGCATTTCCTGTTTCCCTCATGGTACCGCTGTATGCACATAGCTAGTTGTTACCTTAATATCCTTTACCAGTCTAACTAGGCACTAGCAGTCTGGGTGTGCCTACGGCGAAGCGGTAACCATGAATGCAGCGTTTTTGACAGAGAGATATCATATTTCAGCTCAACACCGTCCTCCTCCCCTATTTTAGATCGACACGGACCTCTAGGACCCACTCGTCTAGGATTGCGTTGTTGGGACTCCAACGTGTCATTGTCACCAACAGATATTATTCGCCTTCGTCCTAGAGAGGGCCGCTAAGAAGATGAGAAATAGTGCCGTTTCTGACATCCAAGAAGTGCCAGGCACCTCTTTTGTGGTCGGCACAGTGCCTCTCCAAGGATGGCAACCTGGGCGGCGGTGGGTTGGCAAGGTCCGCCAATCCGCCGGTTCCTTTTAGGGCCGCTTATCAGCTCACATTGCCCGAGCTTCGACGCCATTAGTGAGATTTTCAAACCTAGCCTCCTCATCTCCCGACCTAGCCGTCGGTTCCCGTTCGCAACGCATAAGATTCGCAACCAACCCACCCGACTCCCACCTCCCAACCGCAACAATCAAAGGCGCGAGTTCCATATGAATTCCAATCGAGGCCGTTGTTGGCTGCGGAGCATTTCAAAGCCGTGCTAGGTTGAGCGATGCCTCAATTCTATATCCCTTCTTCCCGTGCTCATTGAAACACGGCCAACCGACAGCGTGCGACCGTGCTCAGCCTGTCCGACCTATGCTGGTGCCCATCACCACGTGGACCTTGCTGCTTCCAAACATCGCCACTGGTCGCGAATCTGGCAAGATTTCTGCGAACGCGGCCACATCACGAATTTCAACCCGATCAAGAATATTCGATGCTGCTGATTTTTCGCGTTCCCGAATCAATTCTTAACCGAATCTAACCCAGGACGCGCCTTCCCTCCTCCCACTACGTGCCTGGGGTACATTATAGCGCAACTGAGCACACGTAATCTCCGAGCGCGACTCTTTCCAAAAACAACCTCAGGTAAATCTTTTTTTTTTGGGCATCGTAAAATCCCCGCGCTAACTATGAAGGAAGCTCTCAATTGAGATCTAGAACCTTCTTCACCTCCTAAATATCGATTTCGCGACCACCTTCGTACACTCCTTCCAAAGGTCGTCTTGATGTCGGCTGCGACTTGACCTGCAGAGCGACAACGTCATCTCCTTCAAGTTCTCATCTCATTGCGCACTCATTTCACCTGCTCAGACTCTGACCGCCTCCTTCATTCATTCATTATTCAGTCTATCACACAGTCATCCAATCGATCATCTCGCCCAATCCATTCCCTGCAATCCCAACAACCAACCGACCAACAGCAATAATGCCCATTCCCTCACCTGGCGCCCGCGCCAGCGCCAATGCCAGCGCCTGCTCTGAGTCCCCCTGGGACGAGATCGAGCGCAACTACTTCAACTCGATGCGCGCCTACCGCGACGAGCAGGTTTCAAAGCTGGCTGAGGAGCTGCGCATCCGCACCGAGGACACGCGGCGCTTCCTTGGGGCAACTACAACGCCCAGGTCGAGCTGCTGCGCCAGCTGGATGTGTTGAAGGGGCAGTACGACGTCCGCAGCGCGGATTTGAGGGCGGTGGAGGCCGAGTATGAGCAACGGTTGCAGGATATGAGGGAGGAGTGGGAGCGACAGGATGTGGAGAGGAGGGAGTGGTTTGGGAAGTATCGGAGGGGCGGGGAGGCTTATCGGAGTTTAGGGGTGGGGAGGAGCAGAGGGTGAAAGAGGGGCTTGAAGGGAGAGGGGATAAACGGAATGGTAAAGAGCAGGCGGTGGGGAAGCAAGATACGCAGGGCGGGCGGGGGCGGTGAAGGGCTGGTTAATGGGCAGCATCAAGAAGAGGAGGAAGAGGGGGCAGAACCACCCGGCACAGAGGACTCGGAAATGCCTGATGTCCAGGAGAAAGCTTCCAGGGAAGTGGTTGATGGGACCACTCAGATGGAAGAATCACTCACAATGGGGAATGGCATGCGTCATGACGACGCGCTCACGGACGGCCACGGGAATGAAGGACCAGAGCAAGAACAGCCCGAAAAAAGACAGGCCCAGCGACAACAGATTCATCAAGACCAGCCAACCAGGATGGAGAAAGAGACACTGGTCGATAAAGCTCTTTTGAGAGTGTCAGAGCAGAAGTCACCAGCCGCGGGGGAGGAGATGCGGGACGCGGCAGAGCTCGCCAATGAGGGCAACGAGCCAATGGTTTCTGCACCGGAACACGATTCGGTATGGTAGAGTCTACCTTCAGATGACGACGATGGCATGGACGGCGTCGAGGTTCTTGGGGGCCCTGAGTTGCCAGCCGACCTCGAGGTATCGATGGTCGACGCCGCACCCAGCCCAGACCAGAAAGCCAGCATCCCCACACCGCCTTCTGGCCGGGACGTCAATGATGAAGGCAGCATTCCATCCTCAGCCTCTGCCGAAGAATTCAGCGACAAAGAGAGCGCCGCACCCTACCACTGCCCAGCAGACCAATGGAACGGCAGCCGCTCAGGAACAATCCCAACGCCAGCAGCTGAACCCCCGCGCGACGCTCCAACAGATGAGTTTAAGCCTGCTAAAAAGGATACGGAGATGCCTGATATTCGACCATCCACCGAGGAAGATAATGATGCTGTGATCTCTGCAGCCGCGGTGCAGACAACGCTCACATCACCCCTTTCTCCCTCGTCTTCGTCCGAGCTGAGCTCCCGCAATACCACGCCGGCCCTGGACACTCCTATTTCGCTCCTTCACGACGCGGGCCGGCCGGCCCTCAGCCCTGACGAACCTGTTCCCGGAAGTGTCGAGGTTGTGACGGAGTCGGGAGCACTGATAGGGTGGCTGCAGCCCCTTGACGCGCCCAACGTCCTTGTCGACCGCATCAAGGAGCGGCCCTTCAAGCGGCCCGTCCAGATACGGCCTGGCGGACAGCTCACTGCTGAGGATATTAAATGCATCCCCCGCCCCAAGAACAGCGAGGCCAGGGGCTTCAAGTTCTTGAGCTTCTACATCCAGGCCACAGGCGAAGTTCACGCAAGGGCATGCATAGAGTGCGCCCGCAAACATGGCCCTTACCAAGACTGCATCGTGGTTGACGACCCGGACTTCCCTCGGTGTGGGAATTGCGAGTGGCTCAAGCGTCGCTGCCAGCGCATCTCTCCCCATCAGCCGCCGGCACCAGGCCATGACATGTCCGCCACACCCCAATCCGCGATCAAATCACCCAAAAGGGTTCCTACATCTACCGGAGCTTCACACCCGTCAACGGATCTAGGAGCCAGACGGTGGAGCCACAAGATGATCTACAGCGCCCGGCGGCGGCAGGGACGAGAACCTCGGGGGACCCAGCACAGGAGCGGTGAAGAAGGGGCCGCGGACGTCGCTGCCAACGACCCGCAAAGCACTCCCGCCGTCGACACCGATGACTGGATCATTCCAATCGGATGATGGCATGTTACCGGAAATCAACAAAGAGGTTCTCTGCCTCCGCGACAATGGCGTCGTTTACACCGACCCGCCCATCATGCGTGGGGTGCCTCTGGCCAAGATCTCGCAAGACGACGATTACTGGGATCAAGAGCACTGGCTGCCAATCGAGGAGATCATTACCCCGCAACTCCAGAAACATCAACAAAAGTATGAGAACAACTTGAACAGGCCAAATCAACATCCCGGGACAAGCACCTGGCAAATCGAGACGCCAAGCGTGGCCGCACCATCTTGAGGTTCCTGAAGGAGGGAGAGTTTCATCCGTACCAGCTGGTCGCGAAAGAATGGATCACGCCTCGGCTGACCCATTACGACACGCTCTTCCGGCTGGCCCAGCTGCTGCTCGAGGAACTGCCCAAGATGAACCTCGACATCAAGCCGTCCGAGTGGCTTCGGCACCGCATCCACGAGGTGTACCTGGAGAAAGGCGACAAGTTCAATCTCCCCAACTGGCTGGAGAAGGCGTACCACGACGTAAAGGTGGAGCAGCTCCGAGAGAGGAACGGCTTCTCTCGCGTCGGACGGCCGCCCGCACACGCGTCCAAGAGCACCGACCCGGCAGACGGGAGCAACAGGAAGGCGACGGCACCGCGGACGCTCAAGCGGAAGGACCCGCACGCAACTCCCGAGGCGACGCCCTGCAAGCCCAGACCAGCGGGAAGTCCGGCGAAAGCAGCGCCGACCGCCACTGTGGCAGCGGCAGTGGCCAGCGCCACACCCCAACAGCGGCCCAAAAGAAAGATCATCACCAGCCGCGCCTCACACCGCCGGCGACTCTACGCCGGCGACGGCCAGCACTAGCAAAAAGCCGCGCATTGTCCTGCACAGCCCGCTGCCCCGCTCCGCCGGCGAGCACAAGGGCGACGACACCCTCGACTACGACGGGTATACGTCGACCGACTCGCTCAGCGGCGACGCGCTGACCCACGAGACTGGCACCTACACCAAGTGAAGACCCGCACTATCGCGAGCAACGTCCGCGTGACGCAGTACTGGCACTGGGTCGACAAGGACAAAGTGTTTGAGCACCAGGTGCTGCGGTCCGTGAAGCCGGTCAAGTGGTCCGTCTTCAAGGATCCGTATGACTTCCATCTGAACCCTGTGGATATCCACGAGGTGATGTATGCGCCGGGGAATCTGAAGGTGGTGGTGCGCATAAAAAGGGCAAGGAAGGAAAGGATCTAAAGGACAGGGGGGATGTCATGTGCGCAGTTTAAGCGGGAGAGGACCAAGAGGAGGTTTTTGGTGGCGATCCGCGAGAAAGGGGTGACGGTCAAACAGATTAGCAGGTGAGCACTCCCCGGCAGTGTTTCAGGTGACGGTTGGGTCTTTGATCTTGTGGCTGACTGTGACGAACAGCGACGACATGGAGGCCATGTGGAGCTCTCTCACGCCGCCGACCCTTCCGCAAGCGGCGACACGGATTAGAGTTCCGAGCAACAGAGAAGGATGCTGTGGAGGAGAGCTCGTTCCAGCATGTGAGGACAGCACCGGTTTCCATAGCGATTTGTCGGAGTGGCAGGACAATGAAGACGATGAGGATTCCTTGGGTAGGCGCCCCGGTTTCCACCACTGTTGCTGACGAGGAGACTGGGACAAATTGAGGTTGGTCGAAGCAGGCGTGGAGGCTTTGGAGGGCCTGTTTTGGGCTTCTTCTGGACACCGCAATCGGGTTTCTTATGTTTTCCAAGTTTGGGTTTATTTTTGGTGGCTGCTTGGCACATCCCAGGGTGGGAATTGGCGTTTGTGATGCCAGGCCTGATGCTACCAGGTCTGCGGTTTGCTCTTATTTGCTTCTGGAGGGGGTTCCGGAGTAGAGTGCGTCCGCGAGGGACTCCCTCTCCATGGTTGCAGGAGAGATGCCGTGTGTCATTTGGGTTGAGCGGAAGAGGACTCAAGGAGGGGTAATCGCAGGGTTGTCCTGTTTGATGTACTTTGTCAGGGTAACTGGTAGCATCACTGTACCCTAAAGAAGCGTAATCCACCACTTGTTGGTTGACTTGTGACGGAATCGGTGCGAGAAGATGGCGGGCAAAGAGAGAGGGAGAGAGGCACACGAGACGTGTTATTAGTCAATAAACTTCTCATTTAATGCAAAGCATTGAAGCAGGGGTTCCCACAGGCATCTCTTGGCAAGAACCTGACAAAGGGCGGTGTGATCCGAGGTGGAGAATCCCGGAATTTGCCGCCAAAATTTCCATGCCTGCTGTTGACGATCTGCCGACGACTGGAGACTCCAATCCGCGCTTCAACTCCCCACCCCCGGCTACGACCAGTTCCCCTCGTCGCCCAACCACCAAGATGCTGTACGAGACAATTGGCATTGTACGTGTTCTCAGTTCTCTCTACCCCAGCAAACCAACCAACCCGGCGCCGCGCTAACAAATCGTTTCCAGGTCCGAACGGGCTCTCTGGCCGAGGTGAAGGAGTGCGTGTTCCCCCCGTTCATCCTCCCTACGATATTACGGCTTCCTTGCCGCCAAGACTTTCCCGATCGACCCGATACTAACCCGCTCCCGCGGCAAAACAGAATCGTTCTCACCGCCGGCCAGCTCATCCTCCGCCAGGGCGGCGTCATCCGCGACATCTCCAACTGGGGAGTCTTCATGCTGCCGCGCGCCATCTCGCGCAACCAGACCCGCCACACCAAGGGCCACTACTTTGTCCTGCGCTACGATGCGGGCATCAAGACGCACCAGGCCGTGACCAGCACGCTGGCCGTCGACCCCCGCGTCATCCGGTCGGGGGGGGTCAAGCTGGGCGACGGCAAGCTCGAGACGCTGAGCAAGTTCGGCCGGTGCTTTGAAGAGCATGGAGTGATAGGTTTTTTTTTATGGTTTGGAATTTATTGGGATGGTCGTTTGGAGGGGCAGGGTCATACATCGTGGGGTCTACCGTGAAGCGAGAATCACCGTGGACCTGAGGGCTTGGAGTGCTGGGCAACGCAGAAGAACGAGTGCCCTGGGGCTGAGGAAGCACGGAGCTGGGGTGAACATAGCAAACTCCCTGGCAGCAGTACCATCAGGAGTTGGGTGGACATGCTCTGCAGCAAACGCCAACGTTTACGTGGAGGGTCTGTACGATACGTGCTGTACCATAGAATTGCTTGGGTCGAAATGCCGCCTCTCGACTCAGGCGTGGCAAGAGAACGATAGAGGGCACAAAAAAAACCCATGTCCTTGCAGACCATATCTTTCTCTTTGGCAATGCGTCGGCTTACCCACATAAACAGCGGAGGTCTTAACCGGGTTGAGGGCGCAATCTTGAAGCAAACCATCTCGGCGCTCCCCAGACGATATTTTCTTCTTTCTCTGGTTTTCTATCAGTGGCAATGTCGCCCTCACCGACGCGACTCGAGGTCACTGTAAACATTGAGATGTGACATCCAGAAAGACTCTGTCGCGTCTTTGCGTTCCACACTGGAATCGGCGCCTCTGAAGTACCGTTGTATCCCCTCCTGTCCTGCCGCGAATGGGAGTGCTGAACACAGTGTCAAAACCCGGCAATCCATCAAGACGAGACATTGTGACATGTGTGTCTGTTTGGCTGTTCTATCATGTTTCTTCTTCTATGCAAATCACTGCCAGATGCATGAATCAATCCCACGACTGTAGACCTGTGGAAAGAGTGCTGTGTTGCACAAAGCATCCAGAACATCCCCCTAAGCAATGCGTGCAACTGGGCGACAGGCTTGCACCAGCATATTGTCCCTCATCCCCTTCCAGTCTCAAAATACTTGAGGCAACCACCGTCCCGTAGTAATCAAGAGAGCTCGGGCGGGCTTGTCGCCGCTGCTCGCAGCAGCTTGCCGTCCTCTAGCCCCTCAATTCCATTACTCCACCTCCATTCGGTCGCCGTTCCTCGTGCTGACAATCCCCTTCTCCCTTGCACCACACGACAAATTCGTCAATAACCCCGGCCACGCCTGCTCCTCGGACCAGAAGCCCAGTGTCTCATCCTGCAATGACTTCGTCGCAAAGGGCAGCATCTGGTTCCACAGATCCCTGCTGACCGACCGCATCCACTTGCCGTGCTTCTTGACCGGCTCTTGAGCGTTTTCTTCTTCCCCCTGTTCCTCGCCAAGTTCTGCTGTCTCCGGTGCTTTGGCCGCCGCTTTGTCCTCAATCCAAAATTTCTCTGTGACATACTCCTTCCAAGCCTCGAGGAAGTCGACGTGGGCCGACTTCCACCGGTTCATGTTCAGCGCGAACATGGTATCCCAAGAAGACAGCGCCGTCTCCATGTCGATCTCCCTCTTCCCGGCTTCCTTGCTGGCGGTGAACGTGCTGCGGTAGACTTTCCGGAAGTAGTCCGGATCTCTCCGGACCTGATCTATGCACGACCGGACCAATTGCTTCTGCAAGTCCACGTTATTTGAGACCTCCCCACTCCACTCCGCCCCCAGTTCCTTCCAGCCCCTGATGAACCCCTGGCGGGTGACCTGGCCGAAGCTCGGGACCTGAACGACCTCGGCGAGGACGAAGGATTCATAGGTGGTAATGTCCACGCCAAGCAGCTCACAGTACGCCACGAATCCGTCTATGTCCAACTCATCGTTGTTGGCCTCTGGTGGCTGTGTTAGTAGGTGTTCCTCATGGTATCCAGACAAATTCCAGGGCCTACTCGGTTCGATAGAGTCGAAGACAGCCGAAAGGGCGACATCGGGGCTGACTGAACTGCCGTCTTTCTTCTTTGGAGCACCAGTCTGTCCGTGATGGGGTGAGAAGTATCTACAACGCTCTTAGCTCGCTGTCCGTTCCATCGCAAGATTATCCAGATGAAAGATGTTTTCATGAACAAATAGGCTTGGGATCGGACCTGGGCGCCTGGTGACGGTCCTTACGCGACTGCGAGATGCCCTTGCCCGCGTTGAGCTTGCTACTTCGCGGCATGCTTGAGTCTGTTGGGAAGAAGGTCTGAGGTTGGGTATCTGCCTCTTCTCTGCTTGAGACTTTGGTCTGATCTTTTGTTGTGAGAGTTGGACAGTGTGACGGTGAGAGGGAACGAAAGTGGACTCGCTGCTATCCGTCTCAGTCGACCCGTCGAGATGGGGTGACGTTGAGGGCGAGCGCTCCGGTCTCTTTTGAAAACAGGAATTGAAGAGGCGGCGGAGCATCGCTGGACGAGCTGCTGCATCCAGCGCAGTTATGGAGGGAAGAATAAACGAGAAGGGATGAAAATGAGAGGCTCAACGGAAAGTGCGGATAAACAGCGAGAAAGTGGCTCCACTGAGAGACCGTTGGGGCGCAAGTGAAGGTTTCTTCATGCAAAAGATGAGAACACTAAATCAAGCAAGAGACACGCCGCGAGGGAACAAGGTAAGGTTCGGTTTTGGTCGCAACAAGCTAAATGAGACATAGCATCGCAAATGCCGTGCCGATCTTGACTCCCAGAGTGTTTGCACAATCCTTGCTCTCTTGCTTCAGCTCAGGGGCTCCGGGAGGCGGGGAGACAGGAGGCGGCTGAAGACCCTGAGCTGGCGACAACACTTGATCCGGCAAGGGTTGGTTGGAGGCAGAGATGCTCATCGCAAAAGATACGGAATGCTTAACTCACTGGTTCACGGCGGCCTGGACGTCATACTGGTTATTTCTCAAGTACTGTCGCATTCCCACCTACCAGTCAGCGGGTGTGTCATGCAAGCAAGGATCGAAGACCCATCGATATCGGGCCGAAAGACCACGCGGTCGGCCATGCGGTACGAGAGAGCGATGGCGGCTGCGGTCTGGCGGGGCGTGAGGGGAAACCCACTCGTTGTGCGATCTCTCTAGTCGTTTCCGTTATCGTCGCAAATTCTTTTTCTAACTCTTCTCTGGTGGTGGTGGTTGCCCCAGCTGTCCGTATTCTGGCGGGCATCCTGGCGGCTTCGAGGTCGAGATACGACGAGATATGTGTGAAGGGAAGACGATGGGCGGCATACGACAGCACGCAGTCGGCTTGTCGCGCACCGGGAGAGACCAGGCTATCCTCGCAAATAGTTGCAGCAGAGCTTGGTCTAGGAGCTTCTCTTGCCGCCGCAGGAAAGAGTGTTGTTGTCAAAGATTCGGGTACCCGCCAAGAAAACCTGGGCGCAGGGTGGAGGGTAAGGAATCGAGCGGGATGACGGTCGAATCGTGTCGTGTGGCACGCGATAACTAACGGGGCAGATGGTTCCGCTCAGGTTCGGGAAGGGGCGGGCCGGGACACGGAGAGCGTATGACAAGGACGAGGGTCGGGTGAATGTGGTGAAGAAAAACTTTGACTTCGAGGATCTCAGCGAAGTTGGAGAGCTCTCTCCAAACTCTGCAACAGCCATTTGACAGGGAGCTGGCTGGCAGGCAGCAGCGAGCAAAGCAGCGGTGGGGCAAGGATCCACTCGTCTTGATGTGGGGTCGTCGCATCGAGGGGCGGGGTGTCAGATGCGGATGATGATGCGGGAGATGGAGGTTTGACCCAAGACCAAGTCAACTTTGGCGTTGTATTCCGGCCTGAACAGCAGCCTCCGGAGGGACGAGCCGCCTTGCAGTCCAGGCCATCAACAGACAGGCATTGTTTCCAGGATCTTAGCAGTTAGGCGCAAGCAGGTGGAGGCTACCAACTGGGTATTGTTCTCAAGTTCCAGCAGAGTGCAAGTAATTGCGACCATGGTAAATGGCAATGTACGGATAATTGGCCCAAGGGGTATCGTCAACCTCAAGCGTCCTGCCCATTTGCATGCTCCATACAACTTTTCGAAATGACTGCAGAACGCCGCCCATGGGAAATAACGCAGTATGAACATGACCTCCAGAATGCAAGGTCCAAGAAGGAACGGGACAGACTGATCTCACCGTGCCATCATCATCCTCCCTCCGGCACACGTCCGACTTAATCCCCAAGTGGCATGCCCTCAAGCTCATCAAGTAGCCGCCTCCAATTCTCGGCCAGCATTTCTGAGTATTTGACGCGCTCCTGCGCCCAGTCCTGGTTCCAGCGCGAGACGTTGTACTGGGTGTGCTGGAAGTAGCTGAGCTCGTCGCGAAGGCATTCTTTGACAAAGACGGATCGGTTGTGCTGATTGACAATCGATTCCTTGTCCTACGGGCACGTTAGTACAAAGGAAAAACCGTGGTCAAGCAGCAGCCGGGCTTACCTTAATTATTGCCTCGACGACTTTCTCAATCTCTCCAGGCTTCACCATCCCCTCTGGCTTCGCCCTTAGCCCAGCCAGCTTTGTCTCATTAGACGCGATGCGCTTCTCCAGGTAAGGGATGTTGTCCTTGTCCAGCCTCTCCCGCCGGTCAAACAGGTCCCTTAGACTGACAAGCGCGTCCCGTTGGCGCTTGAGGTCTTCCAGGACACCTTCATCCCAGGCCCGCGCCTCGTCCTCCATCAAGCTCTGCGCAGTACGGAGATGCCTGTTCATGGCCTGCAACCCGTCATTAAGTAATGGCACATCGTTAGTGTCCGTGGCATACGTGTCAGCGCTGGTTTCTGTCAAGGCGGCAAGTGAAAGCGCGATGCGAGCGTGATCCGCGGCCACACCCTCTGAACGCTTAATTAATCGGTCCATGATGTTGCAGACTGTGATGTACAACTCGGCGCTACGCTTGACGCCAGCCCGAGTGCGGCTGAAGAGGTCTTCGAGGGTCGATGGTAGGGAGTCTTCGAGGCCAGGAGGCAAGGGTCGGCCCGTGAACTCGTCTTGCACCGAGATGGTGGCTTGCTTTCGCCAGACAGAAAGCTCCTGGGTGGCACCTCGTCAGCAGCGGTCAAGGACGGAGAGGCTTCGAGGGGCAGATTGACACTCACTGTTGGTACAGTAAGGAACATGATCACCAATTGTTCCTGGCTGAGCACGGGATGCCGGACGAGCGCATTGAGAAACCTCCCCAAACCCCGTCGTCGCTTCTCGATGAACGCGCCGTCGTTTGACAGATGGTTGCCGTTGACTAAAGGCCGTCAGGAAACGGGCAATCGTCAGGGCAAGCTTGTTTACCTACCAGCAACTCGTTTCGGCGGCAAAAGCGGTAACACTCTGAATGGGTACCGCTTGTGCAAGCAGTCAAGCAGCCACACGAAGTCGCTGTACCGCCGGACGACCTTGCTCCCCTCCTTGAGCTTGTTACTTCGTAGTTATGATGTTGGAAGAGGAAGATTCCCTCCTTCTCCGGCATCAGCGTGACGACGATGTTCTCTTCCATTCCCGCATTCGGCCGTCCACCACCATAGTCCTATTGGGTGCCGGCGCCGGCGGCAGGATACCGCCCGATTCCCGAGGAGGGCCGTCGGCACCAAAAGGAGCTGTGGGGTTTGCTGTCGGCTCACCAAATGGGCCAGCGGATGGTGGGTTACCATCGAAGAAACCCCATGAACTTGGGGTTTCCGCTACCGACGAGCCAGCTCCCGATGGGGCACGTTTGTGGGTAAAGGTCGAGGTTGTTCGGCGGGGCAGCGTCGCTTGTGGGCTAGTTCCGGAGGTATTCCCATTGGTGGCGGCTGAGGAACCAAGTGCCTCATGGCCATTTGTTCGCGGAAGTTCTGGGGCATGGTGGTGAGTTCGGTGCACGTCAGGCGTGTTCCAAGGGTCCTCGGGGTAGTCCATCGACGGTTTTCTCACAGTACGGTGCCGCTTCGGAGAGACTGGTTCGGGAGCCTTAGGGGGGGAAGCTGGTCTCTGAGGGGGTTTCGCCGCAGCTCCTCGAGATGCGGGAGCGCCGGCCTCCGTTCGACAAGACCGTGGAGCTCAGGCTGGGGCAGATCTGGGGGATTGACGTGACCAGGTTAGCTCCGATAAGAGATGGGGGCCCACTCAATCATACGCAGCGGCCGGGACGACCAGTTTGGCGGGGCGCGTTTCGGAGGAAGCAGAAAGAGAGGCACATGGTTACTCACCTCGCCGCCGTTCATCGACCCCATCCAGACTCACAGTCTCCCCTTCCTGCGCCAGACCGATCAAGGCCAACAGCACGTTGAACTGATTTCTGTCCAGCATTGTCTCCTCGCCGTCATGTCCCGGCGCAACAATGCTCATTATCCGCGCCTGCGCGTCAGCACCCAGTCTCGCAGCGGCCAGGGTCCTCGCAAGTCCGCCAGGGCCGATACGTTCTGCCCTTCCGTCCTCGCTGGCAACCTTATCGAAGGCCTCAATATAGCTGTCGGGTACGTCGGATGCAGGGAGCAGATTGCGCATCATGTCGGCGCGGGATTGCTGCTTGCGGGGCGTCGGCATGTCCCAAGGAGAGTCGGAGCCAGCATCATCGTCGGCAAATAGCGCAGTGGTTGTCGACCTCGTCATCGGGGGCTCGTCTTCGAAGAGCGATGATCTGTTGTTGGCGAAGTGATTCGAGTGCAAACCAGACGCCTCCTCAGGCGGGGAGCTACCGAAGAGGGACATGTCGCAAAACAATCGGGTGGCGCGTGCGATCAGGTGGCGGGTGCTTCTCGGGAGGTTGTGATGAAGTCGCGATCGGTGCCGTCGTTGGACAGCTCCCACGCCTCGCAGGGGTGTTTTGGGCCGATCTCCAAGCGCCTGGGCTGGGGGCGATGCAGTCGTCGTAATGCACCTCGTAATGCGTAACGCAAAAAAAAATCTTGGGAATCAAAAGAGAATCCTGCGGTCAGCTGCAAAGATTTCCCAGTGCGTCTGAAGAACGCACGAAATCCTCCTCCAAGAACTGCGAAGGCAGGAGATGTCGTCAACGGACGGCGACAGTCAAAGAAGGGGCTGGGAGGTGACAAGGGGGGCTTGCAATTGGAGCTTGCTCAGCCACTGCTTGGCGCACCAGCCACAAAGCACCGAGTTGTTGAGAACCAAGGGGCAGTCTGAGACAGGAGGCATTAATACAGTAATGGGATTGTACAGTGCTGGCCAACATAGAATACATATTCCCCGAGGGAACAGAGATGCCCAAGTCTAGAACAACTTCGCGGCCGCCTCCGCTTCCTTCTCCTTGGACTTCGGCTTGTGCGACATCGCCGTGGTGCCGGGCACCTTGAAGTACAAACTCGGCGACTCGCCCGGCTGCAGCGTGTGGCTCAAGTAGCCCCGGTGCGCCGGTCCCGATAGTACTCGATATCCCAACGGCTGGTCGGGTCGGGTAGCCGGTAGTAGTGTTTCTTCGTCGCCCTCGCCTGCGCCAGCACGCCCTCTACATGCTCCGGCCCCACTGGGAGCGGCTTGTCGGTGTTGATACTCTCGCCTTGACGAGTCGCCTGATGGCCTCCTTGGTGTAGTATCTTGTCGTGATCTTGCCACCGGCGTCCTCCACAGCCTTGATCGCGGAGGCGGATGCCCTGGACACAATGATCTCAATTGGCGTCTTCAGCTGATCTCCGCCGCGTGCAAGGAGCTTGATGCCATCCTTGATGGTGTTCCCAACTACGCCGGACTTGATGATCTCGCGGGGTGTGATCGGCTTCGTCGGGTCGATACGCCCGGCGTCGATCCAGGCTTGAAGGCGGTCAAGGTTCAGCTCAATCATTTCGGGAGCGCGACTGCGAGCAATTAGTACCTTGTCCACCAAATTCAGGGACATGGAACCGCTCACTGGTTGATGAAGCCCATCCGACCATGGCTAACAATGAGTGGTGTTTGACCACCCTGGAACCATGGCTTGACTTTGCCATGCTGCTTCTGACCCTTGTGACCACGACCCGCCGTCTTGCCGTAGCCGGATGAGGGACCGCGGCCTTTGCGGATGCGCTTGTGGTATGCGCCCTTGTTGTCGGAGAGGCTCGCGAGGATCGAGGCGCTTCGAGTCTGCACAGAGAGGGCGGCAAAGAGCGACACGAGGCTGGTGGTCGGTCTTGACGACGCCTCAATTGCTGCAGAGCAGCACCGGCTGCCTGCGCAAACGGTAGTCTGGGCGGCATGGCTGGCGTCGTGGGCTGAGAAGGTGCCTCTCCCATCAAAAATGTTCGCGACAACAGCAGCCACTCGAACCGCATTCGATTTGCAGGTGGGTCCATCTGGCCCGAGCTCGATTTCAATGACTAAGCAAGCCCAACATACTATGGTATCAGGCAAAATTAACCCCAGTGGGGCTTGTACCGACAAGGATCCTGACAGGAGGGCGCGTCTCAACACCAAGTACCCAAATCCCCAATATCAATATTAGAAACGCGTATGCATGCCGTTGGCCTGCTTCACAGCCTCACACCTATCAGGCATACTATCTAATTTTTCCTTCAGGAATTCCAATGGAACTGCATCCCAAGCTTCTTGCACAGCTACACGTAGTGCATCGTAGCCCATCTTCTCTGGGAAATGCCTCTGAATATAGTCCTCCATCCAATTCCAGACATCTTCGATTGGGTTCAAATCAGGAGAATATAGCGGCCATCGATTGTCGAAATCTCTCGGGATTGACACTCTACTTGTATCAAAGCAGCCGAATGGCTCGAGGCTCCATCTTGCATAAAGATATGGCCAGGATTGAGTTTCAGCTAGGCGTGGATTATAGGAATAATCCTTTGAGAGAACGACTCTGCCATGATTGCGCCCCAATCTTTCTCCTAGAAAATCCCTGGCCCTTTGCCTGCAAGCCTGAGAAGCATCTACAGAACATCTAGCCGCCTCTTCGTTGAACTCGCTCAACAATGCAAGTAGGATCAAGCTCTTCCCCTTGCCGACGTGTAACCTAGGTACGCGTATGCCGGCCGCCTGTCACCTATGTTTCGTCATACCAAAGCACCCGATTAAAATCAGGAGGGTTTTCGGCAAAACGAAGTCGGTAAATCGGTTGGGTTCTGAAATAGGGGGTTTTCGACGAGCGACGTAGCGTTTAAATCCTGCTTTTCGGAGGGCGTATCGTACGGCGTACTCAGAATAGTCCCAGCCGAGAGCGGTAGGGATATGCGACCAGGCTATTCGTCGGGCGGCCTTAGAGGAGGTAACGAAGGTAATCAGCTCGTCGATTTGAGCTTGGAAAGTAGGCCCTTTCGTCCTGACCGTCGGCGAGGAGTAACAGGTGCGTAAGAGTATCTGACTTGATCGTACGTAACGCGGAGATATTCTGCAATGCGATTGTACGACCAGCCTGCCTCGTAGAAAGTCTTGATCTGGAGGCGCTCGTCTCTCGAGAGGTCGCTCGATCGGCCAGGCTAGGGGGGTCGACGGTATGCCTGCTTCGTCCGACATGTTTGCTAGCGATTTGGCTGGAATAGTTGGTGAAAACGCGACGAGGGAATTTTGGGTACTTGGTGTTGAGACGCGCCCTCCTGTCAGGATCCTTGTCGGTACAAGCCCTACTGGGGTTAATTTTGCCTGATACCATAGTACACCCCGTGCATTTTCCAAGTCCAGACAGTGCTCTGCCAAGTTTCCTCTCGTAATCAGGAAGGTCAAGCAGGGGCTCAAAATTCCTTTCAGCTGGACAGCCCTGGTCTAATACCTCAGAATCACAGCTTTGTACGAGTATATCCGCCATGAACTCTCGAGTCCCCCGATGGTGCCTTCTTCTCTCCGCCCTTCCTCAAGAAGATGCAACAGGCGCCATAGCACAATGCAGTTGTACTCCTGATCCCGGTGATACCTCGCCAGCTCCTCAGAGATCAGGTTCATCGTAGTAACCCTCCAGGTTCAACTGCCTCTCATTTTCCGGTACCGGCTCACGCGAATGTTGGGCAGGCACACAGCTAAGCCCGCTGCGATTGCTGTGCTATACGAGCTCCCGTTGAGGAGGGTATCCCACCCCTCGGCTGCATTGGCAACCTAAGAATGCCAAAATTATATGGAGCGCTACGGGATTGAGACTTCGGAGGATGAAGTTTTTGGGCGTCGTCGAGTACATGCACACGGCTCCTGGTACCGAGCGGGGGAACACCACGCGCTCGCACTCTTCGCGGTTTCCTGCCCAGCGATGATGAAAACTTAAATATCTGGGAGTGTGTTGATGGCGATCCTGACGCCTATGGCGATCCTGACGCCTTTCGTCGACCTTCACGTGGGTTCGATGGCCATAACAACGTTGTCTGTGTCCTGCTCCACTGCCCATTTAATGCCTGTGGTCAAAGGGTCGGTTAAATCATGGTCTGAGAATAACAACACGCCAGAATCTCCCAGATGAGTCGGACAATGGTGGTACCATGGGCCGAGAAATCTCGCCGCTCAGAGTCCTGTCCGTCGACAAAATCCTGGTAATGGCCTGGTTCAATACTGTAACGTACATTATCAGCGAGTGGATCATATCAGCGAACGGATCACTTCAAATCCATATACAACCCTGAAAACAATACCTCAATAAAACCGCCACATCTTTACAAATTCTCTATAACTTTGAAGTCAGCTTATGCAGTGCTTAAGAAACTAAGATACGGCTTTACTTATTTAGTTCAAATATGTAGATTAGGCTAAAGCTTGGTTGATTTTAATCCTAGCAATGGAAAGTTAAGCAAATGATTCTCTATCAAAAACTGACTAACCTACGAATGTCCCAATGCTTCTATTTCAATATCAAGCATTGGAAAACGATCTTTATAAAGTTCGAAAGTGTTTTATCATGATTTGGTGATCTTATCGAGGTAGTTTTTTTAAGGGTTGTATGTGGATTTTGAGTGATCCGTTCGCTGATATGATCCACTCGCTGATAACGTATATTATCAGTGAGTGGTCCATATCAGTGAGTGGGCACTCTAACAAATTTTGTGGACCTGTTAAGTCGCCTAACAATTTTTTAACAGGTTTCGCGGTGCAACTGACCAAATTTGTTAGAGTGGCCCACTCACTGATATGGACCCTCACTGATAATATACGTTAATGCACGTTATGCAGGTTACCATGTTTAGGAGAGAACCCGGTGTCGATGACGGCTATCTTCACTTTCCAATGGCTGCCCTCCTTCCGAGAAGGATTTCCATTAGCGTAATTCGAAAGTTTCGGATTTTCGGGAACCGGTGAGAGGAACCGCAGTGCGCAATTTCTTGTTGTTGTTGCTTGGAGGGCGGTTGGAACTCGGCCGACGTCAGGCGCTCGCTAAGGAAAAGGCCAGAGACAAGGGTCCCCGTAACCTTCTGATATTTGACAAGATATTTGACGGTGTCCTTTGTCCAGTGGTTGAACATGATATCAAGTCGTATAATTGACACAGGCCAACCACAAGCAGGTTGAGAGGATAGCTTTGGCTCTCAAATGCTGTTCACTGTCTCGAGTTTGCCTTCGGCGAGGAATTTTCCTTAATTAGCGTTACGCCAGGTGAACCGGAGGGTGTCAACATCCATGGCCTATCTCGGATAAATTCTGAATGCAGAGGTTGAAGAAGCTTGCAGTCTTTCTTTGAGACGGTGAAGAACGACGGTTCTTGTTATTGACTGCCGATGGCTACCACGGAACTCGTAGTCGATGCCAATTCCGCCGAATTCGGTTCAGGCGTTGATGTCCTGTAGTCTCTTCCTCAGTTTGACTGCAGATGATGTGAATATGGTAAATGGAACGTACACCTCCGTCCCAACATGAACGACGACGTTTTGCCGATTGCACGGTGCTCCCTTTGCTTTATGGGAATGGCTGGTAAATATGGCACTCTTGCGCGCATGGCTCCGGCTCACCCGCCAATGGGGGTGAAACCTCTAGTTCCTGAGCGCCGCCCTAGCCCTGCTCGTGATTGCATCCGTGGAGTCGCATTACAATTGGCCGAAGGGCTGCCGCGAGGGCGTCATGCTGCACGCCTGGTGGCAGGCCGCTTTCCACAGCGTCTAGCATCTCGTTCTCCCCCCGCCCTCACCGCTATAGTCCGTACTCAAGCCCCAAGTAGCTGAGAGAGTATATGAGAGAGTGAAAGGTAAGGTTGAGAGGCTGTTTGAGAGAGGGAAAGAGAGAGAGGGTCGAGAATGAGGATGAGAATGAGGGTGAGAGAGAGGGGCGAGAATGAGGGTGAGAATGTGTGTGTGTGTGTGAGAGAGAGAGAGTGTGTGTGTGTTGGGGGGGGGGGGAGGGGGAGGGGTGGTATGCCTAACACATGGAGGGCCGAGGCGGCGGCTCGGTGCGACAGATGACTGGTCCTTGCTCTGATTCAAATAATCCTCTCCTTCTTGGTGCTCAGAAATAGTGCGCAGGAATAGAGATAAAAGGGGGCTCCTGCCCCTCCCGTCCTTGAAGAATTTCTTTCCCTCTTTATCCTGAAGCCCGAGGAATATATACTCTTTGGTTCAGACAGAGCCTTGCGGTCGTTATAGAAGCGCATCTGTCTTGGAAACTGTCCTAACACCACCTCTAGACAACTGCTTCCCCTGACGATGGAGTAGGACGGCGTTGGCAAGAAGCATTCAACTGAGGCCGACCAGAAGAGGCAAGTTGCGCAGGGCGGCCTCTCTTCTGGAGAAGTCAGCCAGCTACGGAATGGCCGAACCTGTAGGAGGCGCATTGCCCACGACTCTAGGATTCCTGGGAATATGGCACTCTTGCGCGCATGGCTCTGGCTCACCCGCCAATGGGGTTGAGCCGGGTGAGCACTCGCCGCTTTTGGCTCACCGCTCGCGCGAGCTCCCCCCGAGCAGGGGTAAAAAGCAAAAGCGGTAATCTGTAATCTGTGATCTGCAATGTGATGGCAGGCGCAGCGGCCCCCCCCCCCCCAGCATTGCAAATTGCGCGATGTGTGGTACCTAAGCAGGCTAGAGGGGACGAGAAACCATGAGGTTAGTCCAGAATAAGGAAATAGGACTTGCGCTAGTGTTAATTGGGAAACCATCAGTTCCTGAAGCACCGCCCTCGCTGGCCGTGATCCCATTCTGTCGAGTTTCATCGTGGTTGGCTGGACAGCCGCTGCGAGGGCTTTATCCTGGACGCCCGTCCGTCCTCATCGCGTTGACCCAAACTCGAGCCCCAAGGAAAGGTCTTGTCACCGGCGTTAAATGGACAAGTTACTTATTTTTTTTATATCACCGAACGACGCTTTCTACTAATAGCTAGGAACACGACCCTAGGGCATCAAGCGGGGGCCAAATATAGCCCGAGAGCAGCGCCAATGTCGTTAAGAGAGGGGAGGAAGGGGTGGAGATAGGGAGAGAGGGAGAGAATGTGTGGCTTAGCGCGATAGCTGAAATCGCCCCTCTCCCTATGAAGGTGAGAGTAGGAAGGTGCGAGAGAAAGAGAGAAAAGGTGAGAGAGTGTATATATAGTGTAGTTTGCCGAGACATAGAGGGCTAAGGCGTCGGCTAGGTGCAATAGATAACTGGTCCTCGCTCTAATGCAAATAAATCCTGAAATAGGGCGCGGAAATAGAGATAAGAAGGGGGCCCTGCCTCTCCCGTCCTTGAATAATTTCTTTCTCTCCTTATCTTGAAGCTTCGCGGATACCCTTTGGTTTAGATATAGCCTAGACATTATCTATCTTAACTCTCCTACTCTCTACTACTACCTCCGGACGACTACTTCCCTTGACGATAGAGTATGACGGCGTTGGCAAGAAGCATTCGACTAAAGCCGACTAAAAGGGGCAAGCTATATATAGTGGTCTCTCTTCTAGAGAAGTCGACTAGCTACGGAACGGCCGAACCTATTATAGTGTCAGGATATGGAAAGGGGGGTCGGGGTCCCGGGGCCAACCTGCCGAGGAAGTGGGGACGGATCGGCGCGGGGTGGCTAGTACGCCCCGTTCACGTGGCGCATAGGGGGTGACGTATCATTAGGTTTCACATCTGTTGCAGGCGTGTACGCAGCGTCTGAATAGTGTTGCATAGCTGTTTCAGAGCCGTTAGGATATAGGAAGGCAAGGCTAGTCGACAGGCCACAAGAGGGGCATCGGGCAACCGAAGGACGGAGGAGGGCACAGTTCAATATGATTCCTTGCTGACCCCTACCTCTGCGTTCACGGTGCTCAGTAATAGCTACTGCCTTGCTTGTACCCCTTCACTTCAGCTACGATATCCTAGGCCCTGCCTGACATATCGGCGCATTGCCTACGATACTAAGACTCCTAGGAAAATACATAAACTAAAAGAATATAAGCGGAGGTCGCTCTATAACAAGATTATAGGAGACCGGTGTTTAGACTATCGTATAAGCGTCTAGTTAGCATTGCTCTACGAGGATTGCAAGCGCCAATAGGAAGTAGAGAAGGAATTTAATCGGGATTACGACCTGTGGAAGGAATAGCAGTCTAGCATAACGTGCATTATCAGCGAGTGGCGCATATCACCGAGTGGCGCACTTTTCTCCACCACGCGTTACCTGTAACGGTCTCAGAAGTGTATTTCAACTAAGCTGATGACGACTCTACGAGTACATCCAATCTTGGAGAAAAGAGAGAAGAAGAAGAAGAGAAAGGGAACGAAGGAGAAGAGGAAAGACGCAGCAAAATGGATTACGTGGCCTCTGCCTAATCAGAGGAAGGCAACAACCCGAAAGGGGCAGGCACGATGGGGGTCGCTGCCCACGATGTTGGTGTTGACGTTCAGGGGCAGGTGCGCGCACGAGGGTTAGGGTTGGCCGAGGGTGGCCGAGGCCTGCCCAGGGCTCAGCCGTTACATTACCTCCTCCTTTCTCCTACCACCTTTTCCTTCCCTAACAATGGATTCACTTCCAGCCGAAGCCAGGGTTATATTGGCCCTTGAAGCTATCAAAAACAACAAAAAAATCAGTATCCGGGCGGCAGCCAAGCTCTACGATGTTCTAGAGACAACCCTCCGCCGTCGACGCGCCGGCCAGACTGCCCGACGCGATACTACGCCCAATTCAAAGAAGCTTACACCATTAGAAGAGGAGGCCATTGTTCAACATATTATTGAACTCTCTACGCGCTTTCCCACCAAGATTGCGTGGTGTAGAAGATATGGCCAACCAACTGCTACGCGCCCGCGATACGCCCCCTGTCGGCAAGCTCTAGGCGCATCGATTTGTCAAACGCCAGCCAGAGCTCCGTACACATTATACGCGTAGATACGACTACTAGAGGGCTAAGTGCGAGTATCCAAGGATCATTGGCGAGTGGTTTGCACTCGTACGAAACACTAAGGCCAAGTACGGCATCGTGGATGACGATATCTATAACTTCGAGGAGACTGGGTTCATGATAGGCATGATCTGCCCGGGCATAGTAGTTACGACCTCGGATGGCTTCGGCAGGGCAAAACTAGCCTAGCCTAGCAACCGCGAATGGGCAATAGTGATCCAGGGAGTTAATGCCCTCGGCTAGGCCATCCCTCTATTTATCATCTTAGCCGCGTAGTACCACCTCGCCAACTGTTATACCAAGTGCAACCTCCTAGCCGATTAGCGCATTGCAACTACCGAGAACGGCTAGACTACTAATGCGGTAGGCATGATTAGATCAAGCACTTTAACTTCTATATAGCACCTCGTACGAAGGGCAAAAAGAGGTTGTTGATCCTCGACGGCCACGAAAGCCACCACTCTACCGAATTCGAGCTCTACTGCTAGGAGAACAACATCGTTACGCTCTACATGCCTCCGCACTCCTCCTACAAGCTCTAGCCACTCGATGTTAGCTGCTTTGGGCCATTGAAGTAGTCATACGGTGTCAGACCCGGCCGGCAGTGAAAGACTGTCCCGAACTTCCGGGCTGACCTTTTGCCACCGAAGGCGCGCAGGCGACGAGGCTGCAGCAGACTATCTGAAGCCACCTACCTCAGCAACCAATAGGCGGTAGCCACGCACCTCGCACGCAACTTAGAGGCTTTCGGGGCGCAAGCTGAGAAAAGGTATTAGAGGGAGCGATAGTAAGATAGAGGAATGTTGTACCGATGAGGAGGATGATAAGGAAGGGAGAGTTAGGGAGGGCTTGGAAGAAGGCAGAGTTCAATGCAATCCCGTTGGCACCCCTACCTTCACTTGGCTACCCAACAGCGTGCAGACATCGTGTGCTTAGCTCGTACCCCTTCACTCTAACGTTAACCCATTGGATCCTGGGTTGGCTCCCTGACATACGGTCGCTAGATTGAGGACTTGATATGCGCGTATATTAACTACGTAAGCAAGCTCGAGTTCCTCTACGGCTTTCGGGAGGCCTTCTTTGCTTTTATGACGGAGAAGAATATACAGGGTGGCTTTGCAGGGGCTGGCCTAGTGCTATACGATCTAGAGAGGGTGCTTTCTAAGCTGGATATCAAGCTTCGTACGCCAACACCTCCGAACTCAAGGCCTACTACTATACAACCCTGGGTCTTCCAGACACCATATAACCCCCGAGAAGCCGAGGCGTAGTCAACGCTTATCAAGACTCGCATTGCCAACCACCAAAATAGCTCCCCAACTTCAATGTTGGCCGCTGTGGACCAGCTTTCCAAGGGTACGATAGCTGTAATGCACCAGGTGGCCCTCCTTCGGTCAGAGGTCTCTTCGCTCCGCAAGGCTAATGAGGCACTAAGCAAGCGCCGGAGGGCTAAAAAAACACGTCTGCGGCTTGTAGGGTCGCTTACTATGCAAGATGCAAAGGATCTACTAGACTAGAACGCCGTGGGTAGGGGGCAGTGCAGGAAACGTAGCCGGATGGTGGTGGTTCAGGGGGGGCTCATACGAAGGTTCGGTGCTGTGGGGTGTGCGGCAAGCCTGGCCACAATGCTCGCACTTGCCAGGAAGCTGCAGAATCATCTGATTCATCTATTTCTGATGTAATTGTAGTTGATTGCTAGTGTTGTTGTATTTTAATTGAGGATAGTGTTGGTAGGGTAGTAAAAGTACGCCACTCGGTGATATGCGCCACTCGCTGATAATGCACGTTATCATTTTTCCACTAGCTAGTTTGGTGTCGGAGAGAAACTAGGCAGGAGATAGTGGCGAAGGAGAGAGATATAAGAAGAAGGGGCTAGAAGGAAGAGAGGAGTAAAGGAAGGGGAGAGGGAAAAGGAGAGGGAGATAGGGGAAGGAGGGAGGGAGAGGGACGGGAGGGGAGGGAAAAGGAGGGATAGGAAAATGGGGCGGTACCCTGTTAGAAGGACAGTCAGGACTTACGACGATGGTACCTAGAGAATGTAGCACAAACTTACTATATACTTCCCAAATCTTAGAAAGCCGCTATGTTCCTAGCCGTCTCGGCTGGAGCATTAGCCGCGAATATAGGGTTCCTGCCGAAGGTGTTCGGGCCTGAAAGTCGCCGGCGACTCGTTTGGACGCTCTTTCGCTTCGGGGTGGATGGAAGTCTGCCACGGCATCTAGCACTGGCTCAGAAGGAGAGGCCAAGTCACTACTCCCTAGGAGTTTCTGCGGGCTTCCATTCGGGTCCTCAGTTCGCTAATTCTAGCGCCTGCGCAAGCGTAATCGAGTCCCGGAAGGTAACCTTTTCCTCATCCGACACGCCCTCCAAGCTCCAAAGAATAGACCCTAGTCTCTCATTGGTCATCACAACCTTTGGGTTGAACGAGCATTCTAGTCAGCATTAGCCTTACCGCTATAGCTTCGTTGGGGGAGATGGTTTTGGCAGAAATGCTTCCTTGGCGATTGTACTCGGCGCAGCCTTAAGGTTGGTTTAAGTATGGCACCGTGTCGCCTTGATGATTGCTGTGGTGGGTAGGGCAGGGAATTACCCACCCACGGGTACCCATGGGTAACCCATTTGTCAAATGGGTATTACCCAACCCGAACCCACTATTATGGTTAGAGTGGGAATTACCCATATAGGTTCTAGGTAATTGGGTTTGACCTATATAGGTTTTGGGTAATTAGGTTCAAACCTATATAGGTACCTAAACTAAAACCCAATCTCTAGAAAAGAGAAAAATGCAGCGTCGTTTCCTCGAAAATAATACAATAGCTATAGTTACATTAACAATATATGCTCTCCGATCCTCAATAGCCCTACGCCCTATAGTCCGACTTCGCTCTAATTCCCTAGGAGTTACCAGCGTGCTAATATATAGCTATATAGTCCTGCAGATTGCCTGCACTAGCTGTATATCCTTCTACTAGATGGTTACCCTCTTGGTATAAATCGCCGCCAAGTTGGTTGCTAGAAACTAGTTAGGGCGATTACAAAGGCGATTAGAGAGAAAGCTTACTAGTGAAGAGATCGGCTAATATAGACTCGGCAGCCTCCTACAAGGTATATATAGCTGCCCTCTAAAACCGGACATTTACTAAGTAATCTCGCGTAATCTCTTTAAGAAGCTAGGCAAAGGGCGTAAATAGGATAAGGAGGTCGACACCCCCCTAGAACCGCCGGATTTCCCTAAAGGCCCTCGCTATAATATAGATTAGTAAAGAGCAATAACAATTTATAATAATATAACTTACTACTTAATGCTGCCCGTCTACTAATAGCATTAGCATTGGCTCCTAGATTAGTAGCCAGCTAAACCTATCGTCTTCGTCTCCTTCTCCTATTAATTTCCAAGGTAGTGCTTTTATATAGTCGCTTATATAAGGCTATAAATTATTGGGATAGTTAGGGTCGGTACGGCTAAGGCGAGTTGAGAAGTACTACTAGCGATTACCTTAGCGATTACTCTAGACGCCTTAGAATGTCCCCTTACGAGGCCGTTTACCGCTAGTATAAGGCCCTTTATAGCTAGTAGTAGGACGTTTCCTATAGCTACTACTCTCTAAGCTCGAATCTCTATATATATTAGAGCTCCTAAGATCTTCAATCCCCTTCTACACTTCCTCTATAGAATATAGAGGGGATTGGGAAGCGGGCGGCGTAGGACGTTGAGCAGCGGGAGTTATAGAAGCTTGAGTAGCGGGTAGCGGGAGAGGTTGAGTAGTAGGTAGCGGGGGAGGTTGAGTAGTAGGCGATATAGATGATTCCCGGTCTTTCTTCCTCATCCCCCCTTAAACTATTAGTAAGACAAAGAATAGGCAATTATATAGGCGATTACCATCGTTGTTGCTAGAGGGATCGCGACTATATAACTCTATCTGCCTAATGTAAAACCAATTATCGTTAGTTAATTTGGCCTTAATATTATTATAAGGTGAGAGTTCCCTTACCTAGCGTAGCTAGGGCTATAGGATATCCAACTTAGTAGTACGAAATTGCTATTGCTATACGATATCTATCTCGATTTGTACTAGATAAGAGTTAGTAAGAATCTAAGAGGCGATTACTCTTATAATTACTATTCAACTTAGCTAAAGGGTCTAGAGTAGGTAATTCCTAAGGCAAGGTCTATAAAAATAATAGCTTAGTTGATCCCTGATTATCTAAAAGAATTACTTACTACTTTAGGGATTATACCCCGACAACGACTTTATAGCATTTTTCCGATGCGAATCTAAAATATAAATTAGCGAACTATTCTAGCAATTATAGCGGCGATTATATATACCAACCCTATAGGACGAAAACAAGGGTCGTAGCTAGTAAAGCGGGGTTATAGAGATTAAAGGTTGCGAAATATAGGAATTGGATTATATTTAGAAGGGAGATAGTAGGGTTATAACCTAATTAGGCTTAGCGTAATAGGGTTAGTAGAGATTTTTATAGGTCGTGCCTTCTAGATTTGTTTCTTTATAGGGCATACCTTCTAGTTGCTAAGGGCGCGCTTTAAGAATTTTTCTACTAAATCCTAACCACCTATTTTCAACCTCTATACCTATACTCGAATTATACTTTATATACCCTGCTATACTATAATTGCCCTAGTAATCGCCGTCAATCCTAAATCTAGTAAAATAGCCCCTCTATACGGGGTAAAGCGTAAGGCTAAAGATACTCCTAGCGACAACCCTAATACTATCAAGCATCGTAAGTATATAAGCAAGTTCAATGAAGATAAGCGGAAGGTTTAGGCTGCCTATAACCGCCTTAACGTTGTAGTCTACTACAAGTATACGACCCTCAAGCGTACTACCAACTTTAGAATACTATACTAGCTGAGTAGAAGCTTCTTTTAGAGTATACGCGTAAGGAGGTTAAAGCCAAGTAGTACGTCTATTATAATCGCCCTACTAATTGCCTTAAATACTAATCCTTTATCTAGTTCGTAGTAACGGCGATTATTAGGTCGATCTTACTACTGCCTTAGGATTGAAGTTAGCAAGACCCCTAAGCAGGCTACTAGCCTTAAGGATAATAAGACCTAGGAGGATATTAACATTACGACTAAAATAAGGATATAGAGGAGTAGCTTACTCGCCTTGAAATAGCAGTATCTAAAGATATAGCCTCAAGGGTAATTGACAGCTTATTACTATTGCTATATAGCTTATAGTAAAGCTCCTAACCTATATTTAGAAGCGTAAGATCTCGACTATAAGTAGATGCCCGTTTCTAATTTTATTTTATACTTCCTAATATATCTATAGGTGCTTAAGCAGCATCTTAGTATACTACCTAATCCGTAGACCTTAACTAGTTTATTGACGTTAGGAAGGAAGGACGAAAAATGCTTCTAAAAGCCTTTAAGAAGGAGCGCCGCTCCTTCTAATCGACAATTCAAGCTACTAGCTTTAAGGTATATATAGTAGGCGATTATAAGAGATTATAGCTATTAATATATATCTAGGGCGTTGCTCGAGCTTCCTTCTATACTTAGAAGTCTATATAGCGGGCATATATCGACTCCTTATTTTATCAAGTCTTACTACTAGAAATATCATCGCTCCTAGCTTGACCGATTCGTCTATACTATCGACCTAAATAAGAGTTATATACTCTACTTTGAAGCCGACCCTCGTTTCGCCATTGTCTCTCTAATACCTATATAAGTCACCCTTCAATAGTTGTAGGTTCTCTTACTAATAATAATAGATACTAGGTATCTTATTTCGAAAGGTCCTACGGCTCTTATATATAGCAAAGAATACTATCTAGTACTATAAGTAGTATATTCCTAGATAGATAGAGGACGATAGTAAACGCCTTCACCTTAGCTAGTATTTCCTACTACCTACTATCTATATACCCCCCCTCCTACTCCTTATTTTACCTAGGAGCAAAGTCTCTTCTATTGCCTTATTCAAAGGTTAGCCTTTAAAATATTCTCCCGCAAGATTGCAAGGTATATCTAATATAACCGCCTATATAATCGCCTGCTAACTGCTTTATAGTATTCGTCGAGTAAAGAGGTTCCTCTAGACCTATCGTGCTATTCGGATTGCTAGGTATAGTCGGGTTTAGCAATATCTTACCTATCGCAAGCAATTCCTTACCGACTTCTACTCCTCTTAAAAATCCAGACATTATCGGCTTTAGGATAAGGACTTCTAATCCTATTAATGTTGACGCTTAGATAACTCTCCCTAGGTTAGCTTCGGATTAGGAGGATATCTAAGTATTAGCTTAGTGCTAAAGGGGCTATTTATAAAGTAGGTTCTCTTAGTAGCAGCTTTAGAGGCGCTTAGCCTAGTAATGGCTAAGACTTTAGCTAAGTATCTACCTAGCGATTAGCAATATATTTACCTGCCTAAGAGTAGGTAGGTAGATAACGAGTTAGGGATAGTAGATTAAGTAGTTAGGTAGCTAGCAATATATTTGATACCTCCTATCCTAAATTCACCTCTATAATTCTATCTTACTTGCTATAATATATAGGATGCTTGCAATAAGCTATATATCCTTTAGAGCGATAGTAACTCTTCTAATATAGATAGTATAGAGGTTGCTTGCTATATATCATTAGTAAAAGTGTCTAACCGCAATATATAATTATATACCTGTAAAAAGACTTATATATATATTGATCTTACACCGCAAGGGCAGTCGCCCCGCCCCGTTAGGGCAAGCGGTCCCTCCGCGCTATTTTACATATAAGGCATCCGCTCGTGCTACGTCCCTACAGCTTGGTTGCCGCTCGGGCGCTCCCTATAGTCCCTCTAGTCTAGTAGTCTGGAACTCACCTTTCCGCTTAGTGACGACGAAGCTATAGGCGGCTATCCGGCCTTGCTCGCCACTCTAGTACGCAGCTTGCGCTGCGAGTTTAGCTCTAGCCTAGCGCTAGAGCCCACGTACGTCTTCTTCCTTTTCTTCTTCTTAGCCCTTCCCAAACCTCTAGTTACTCCGCCTTCCTTAGGGTCCTCCTCTACCCCCTTACGCTCTAGTTCAAGCGCGAGCCTATACTCTACTAGTCTCCCGAGGCCTATAAGCTACGCGACTATCCGCGCTACGCTAGGGCAGCTTCCGAGCGCCTCTATTAGGGCGTATCTATCTCTAAGCTAGGGTCTCCCGTCCTTAAGCTCTTGATCCTAGCACCTAAGTACTAGGTAGGCTACCGTCTCCGGGGCTTTCCTATAGTAGAGAGCGGCGTAGGTACTCTAGGGACCTCTTTTAAGAGGAAGTCTTTTAGGCCGATTGCTCCTATATACTTATATTAGCAGCGAGCTCTTTCGCCTTAGTTAGCCCTTTATATACCTATAACGGCTACGCTATAGGGTCGAGCATATAGAGATCCGCCGCTTCTCTATAGTAGCGCGGATATAGCTCGTCCGCCTACTATACTTACTTCCTACAAGGCCTTCTATTCCTCGATTGTCGGTACGTCCGTATCCAACTTTACCTATTCTAGGCGGGCGTTTATTAGGCTCTCTACTACCTTCTTCGCTATCCTTCGCGTACGCCTATAGCTACTCCCTAGCCTAGTCCTATTTCCTAAGTCTAGATACTACTAGTAGGGCCCTAGGGGTCCTTAGGTTCTACATCGCTATAGCTAGGAAGCTATATTTGCGTAGACGCTATATATAAGCTACGCTATCCTAGTCCTTTATAGCCGCTGCTCGGCCTTTGCCACCTATCTACTAAGGTATAGGTCGATAGGGGGTACCTAGGCTTCGCTCTCTATATTGCGTTGGGTTGCCTTATAGGCTCCTATTATAACCCTTAGGCAGCGCGCTTATATTGCTTAGAAGCTGCGCGCAATCCCTTAGGGTCCCTCCGAGCGGAGTAGGTATATACTAGGCTATTGCTCTATAAGATAGGACGCTTCTAATTACCTTCGTATATATCTCGGGCTCGCGAGAGCTTACCCTATATATCTTCGTAGCGAGTCTAGTAAGTATAAGCGTCTAAGTCGCTATCTTTGCCTACCTCTCCCCTATAAGCTTTGAAGGATAGCTTATGTCGAGCTAGACCCTAAGGAATCTAGCCGACTCGATAGGGGCTAGCCCCGCCGCTCGCCTCCTAGTATATTAACTTCCTCGCTATATAGGCGCTATATCTATATAAAATGGATTAGCTCGCTCTTTATAGGTTCGAATTTATGCCCCTCTCCTTAGCCTATTCCTCGTATACCTAGTAGGCGCCCTCTAGGGTCCGATAGCAAGCCGGTATATCGCGGCTAAAGGCTAGCAGGTTGGTGTCGTCTATATACCCGACGGTCAGCCCTATATACGCCTCGAGGGCGCGATATAGGGGAACTATAAAGAGGATGAAGAGGACTAGGGATAGTAGGGACCCCTATAGTATCCCCTATATAAGTATAACCCTCTTAGACCTCTTGCTATCGAAGATCAGCTAAGCAGTCCTACTATCGAAGTAGCTATATAGGAGTAGTATAAGCTTCCTCTTAAGCCTAGACCACGAGTATATATAGTAGCTAGGTCTAGTCAACCTAGTTAAGGCTCCCTTCAGGTCTAGCTATAGTAGTAAGGTATAGGCGCTACTCCCTATACTTATATATACCACGTCTATTACTACCCTGATCGCTACCTCCGTTGATCGTCCTGGTAGAAGCCTATCTACATTTTAGGGAGGATGTAATGCGTCTTAGCTACTTAGACGATACGCTCTATTAGCGCCGCCTCAATTATCTTACCTACCGAGCTAAGTAAGATAGGTCTATAGGCACTAGCCTCCTTTTATTGCTCGATCGTCTTTCTAGGCTTATATAGGACAACTACTAGTGCCGCTTAGAAGCGGTATAGGAAGTGCTCTAGCGTAAAGCAGGCGTTTATAATCTTTAAGTACCCTTACGAGGGCTCCCTCCTTATTGTACGCTTTAAGGAAGCTGTTCGATAGTATATCCTCTCTAGGTACCTTATTTGCTCCTATATTGCTTATAATTATCGAAATATCCTCTCCGCTTACGCTCTAGTCTAGTCGGACTATATTATAGAAAGATCTCTCGGGCTAGTCTCTGTCTAGGATAGTAGTAACCAACGCTATTACTACTAGGAAGAAGTATTTGCTTAGCGCCTTCGTCTTACTCTCGTGGCTAATCGCCACTTATAGACCGCCTAGTATCAACTAAAGTACTAGTAGAGCGGTGGCTCCGGTCTAGTATAGCTATAGAGCCTTGCCTATCTCTCTATATCCTATATTATCTTTAGCTTCTTCAATGCCTTTGCGAGGGAGCTATACTAGAGTTTCGTTTACTCTCTTTAAAAGCGGTCGAATTCTACGAGGGCTAACTAATAGTAGTAATACGCTTCGGGGTTCGGCATAACCTCTAGGCTCTACTAGCCCTCCTTGCCTCCTTTATCGCTTCGTCTATCTCCCTATTCTACTATAGTATATAGGAGCTAATATTATATTTACGATATAGTGCCGCTACTTTACGATGCTTGTAAGTTCCCTTATCAGGGTTTCTACCGCTCCTTCTAGTTCCTCTACGCTTTCTATTAGTCTAGGCTATATAAGAAACTATACTTCTACTATATACCTATAGTAGTCTAGTAGCGCCTAGCTATATCCTAGGGGCGGGCTTTCTATACCCCTATAACCCCTAGTCCCGACTATTATTAGCTAGGGGATATAGTTAGAGCCTAGGAGGTAAGCGCGCCCTTATATTATACTACGCTCCTGCGCGTTGCCTATATATAATCAATCGTCCTATCCCTCTAGCCCTATCGGACACGTATTGGCTCTCCTCGCGGGGTATAGAGGTCGAGGTCCTACGCTATCGCTAGGCGTAGGAGGGTGCCTATAGTAGTAGATGCCCTATTATATATATCCTATATTAGGTAGTAGGCATTGAAGTCCCTAACTAGGATATTGCGCTATGCTCCCTCCCTATAAGTTCTTGCAATAGCGAGCGCCAGTTCTCTCGTAGTTAGGCAAGTAGATTCGACTAGATCGTTAGTAGATCCCCTACCCCTATATCTATAGTTATAGCCGCCTAGTCCTCTCCAGCCTCTATAGTCTAGGCCGCTCGCTTAATATACTTGCTTATATATAGCGCTACTCTCCCTAAGTAGTATATCATCTCGTATCTTCCTCCTCTCCTATATAGTAGGCGGGCGGCGTTAGGCTCTCGTTGATTAGCGGCTCCTAAAGGGCTACGATATTAAACTCCTTATCTCCTTCTAGCGCTTAGTTAAGGCGCTATCTATTGCCTATCGATATTCTAGTAGAGTATCTAGCGTTATAGCGTCTTCCTATTACGTCCCTTAGTCCCTTGTTTCTACTATAATCGTGTCCTAGGTAGCTTCTATAACCTGCTAAGTAGCTAGGGTTTAGCTACTACTAATCTACTCGAGCGCTATATCTAGGCGGATAGGTCTAACCCGTTCGATTAGCCTGCCTTAGATAGGTCGGTTAGGCGCCTAGCCTTTGCTAGGCGCTTCCTTAGGCGCTCCTCTAGTAATTAGGCGAAGCTTCTCTAGCTTTAGCTCTAGGGGCTAAGGCTAATATACCTATAGAGGTTATTCGGGATACTAGGGGAGCTTAGAAGGTAAGCGGCTAGTCTAGAAAGCGTTCTCTCGCGTATTGCCGCTACTCTTTCGTTACTCTATAGCTCGCATTAAAGGCTAGGTAGGTAGGCTCCTCTATAGTTGAGGTACTTCGGTTTATTAGTAGCCGGGTCCCGTCGGACAGGTATAATGCCTCGCGTTCCCTGGCTATCCCCTCTTATATATACGCTCTATAGCTATATAGCAGGCACCGCCCCTGCTCTACTTTATAGAAGGCTGCCTTATATCCCTAGGTGCCGCATCTATAGTAGATAGTCGCCCTCGCTGCTCCTTTAAAGCTTTACAAGGGTATACCAAGTAGTTGAAGACGGCGCCCTAATCTATTAGCTTGTTTACCTCCTCGACTATATATACCTCGATCAGGAGCTATAGGGTCCGCGGCCTCCTATCTTCTAAGGCGCTCCTTCTTAGCTCCTATACCCTTAGTCGGGCTACCCTGACCTTGCTCGCCGTTGATAGCTCCTGGCTAGGTTCGCTATATTCCTGCTATATCCGTCTACTACTATAAGCGGATTCCCTTCGCTAGGACTATAAAAGTTCGGCGCTTAAGTAGCGCCGAGGCACTAAAGGCTTTCGTTACCTAGGCTTGGTTCGCCTCGTTAGCGAACTACGACTAGCACTCCTCTTCGAAGGTAATAGCGAAGTTGCTACTCTTAGGTAGCTTCTTAGCTACTATTACGCCCTTCGGGCCTACTAGCCCTACTATAGTGTTTACCGCCTATTATAGTATCCCTAGGGGATCGATTCGTAATGTCTAGTCCTATATCGCTAGTATCTACGATTAGCTCCTAGAAGAGCTTCTTAGGCACTCGCTAAATACGCTGCTAGAGCTGGTATAGCGCTTTCCACGCCTATACCCGCTACCTATACCTATATCTTATTCGTCTATATAGTTGATGCTCCAGCTATCCTATCGACCTTCTTTTCGAGCCTTTCGAGCTCCTTTATAGTTATACGTCGCTTATATAGGACCCGCTCTCTACTCTAAAAATTTTGCTATAGTATACGCGTGCCGTCGTCTATATACGTTCCTATAGCGTGGTAGCACTAAAGCTCGGAATTCTTCGAATAGTTTCCTTATTTCTACATCTTTACTCGCCCTTTGCTCGTTCGAGGCTCGTCCGCTTATCGTTGGGGGGCTATCCCGTTGGGCACGTCCGTCGTAGTTTGTATATAGGCCGCTTTAGCGATCCAACGCGCCTGCAGCGTTGTCGATATCCATCGCGTTGTACGCCGTATGCTGGTTGCGCCCTCGCTACGCATCGTAGTTAGGGGCAATCAATCGCGCTAAGTATATTCCATTGTCGGAATTGATTTTTGAGGTCTTTTGAGCGAGAGGTTCGGTCTTTCAAGTAAAGCAGCTCTTTTTTTTTTTTTTTTTTTTTTTTTTTTTTTTTTTGGTAATGGGTTATATATAGGTAATAGGTTGGATACGGACAATATCTAAGTGTAATCGCCTGTATAATCACCTAACGTTATAGCTATATTTCTACCCAACTACTATAGATGTATTATGCTGAATATATAATCTTCCTCAAAGTATGATATTGAAATCTATACTACCTAACAATAAACACTAGTTTTTTCCCTAACATGTGATATTACTATCTCCTAGTATATATTTGTGAATAGTCATTCCGGACAACTCTCTACCCCCTTTATACTAAATCTTAGTGCCTCGGCCTCGTCGCTACTCGCGCTTTCTCTCCGCCTAACCCCTCCTAGTTATTACGCACTGCCCTACTTCTTCGCCCGCTTCTATAGTAGCTATGTTGGTAAAACTCTATTGTTGGCTTACGATAGGTGAGCCGAGCTCAATATCTAATTTGGTAGAAGGTGCCTAGGAGTTTCCAAGTATAAAACAGGCGTCTCCCTAATATAACGAGACTACGAGAAGCTTATATATAAGTTAGTCTAGCTAAGAAGAATAAACTCCTCGTCCTGAAGCTCCTCGTCGCTAATATACTATAGACTAAGAGCCTCATTTAAAGTAGTTATCTCATCCTCTAGTAACTAAATGTCGTCTACCGCCGTTGTCTCGAGGTCGGGAGACAACCTCCTAACCTTATTAGTATAGACAAGAAGATAGGCCCGAATAGTATTAGCACCTATTAATGCCTGCTATTTATCTATTAAAGTAGCTGCTTAGCTCTAGATACGTTCAATTATAGTCGAAGTAGGTCGTATACTAAGAAATCCCAAGCGAGATATATAAGGTAGGGATAGCGAGGGCCGTTTTAGCGCTACTAATCGAGGACACCTACGCTAGGATATAAGGCTATAATTACCTTAGTAATCGCCCTAGGGAGAGAGAGATATTAAACTTACTCTTAAAAAGAAAGTTATCGATCTCGCGCTCTATCTCCTACTTAGTTAGGTCTTTAGCCTCCTAATCCCTATTCCCTTTCCTTTTCGGGCTCGAGCTTACTAACATCTTTATTAGGTTATAGCTCCTACCTATTTTATATCCGTATAATACCTTCTGAACCGGGTTAGCTACTAGGCGGTACTACTTATAGAGAGTAATAAGGTGATCTTATACTTTGTTATATAAAGTCCTCTTAGATCCCTAGATCCTAATAGCGTCCTAGTATCGAAACTGCTTATCCTCGCTACTATAAGTAGGAGGAATAAGTAGGGCTATAGCTAAGAAGAGAGGGATCATCTTATATATCTTACTAATATACTCGTCTAACTTCGTCTAGGTAGCGTTGATCGCTATAATAAACTTAGTAATCTAGCTACTATCTAGTAGCCCTAACCGAGCCCTCTTTACTTTAAGAAGGGCCTTAACCTACTTAAAGTCTCAAGTATAGCGGACGAGTCCTAGGATAGTATACCCAATAGAATAAACGTTATAAATACTATATACTATAGTTAGGTGAGCAATAGTCTATATATAGTCGATAATATAACTAGCACGCTTCTACCCTTCTAGAGAGATCTTTAGTTGCTTAAAAAATACGCACTAGCTTAGTAGCAATTTCTTTACCTATATACTTATAAAAATGGTCGACGAGGTATGGAGCTTAATAGCACGACTGATCATTACTATTATAGAACTCTAACGAGTCTTAACGTCGCGGATAGTACTAAGAAGGCGGCCGTTCTTCTTGTCCTATCTTAGCTTGACAGTTATAGAAGAAGTCTCTATATTTAGGACTCGAGTTGATATAGGCAGCAATAGTATAGATCTAGAAGTTTTATATTAGCTTTTTAGTGATTATATTAGCAATTATTATACTATACTTACCTTAAGAAGAATGGTTTTTACCAAATTATCTGCCAAGCTATAGTCCCTACTACTTATAATTTTTATTATATAAGCGAGAAGGTATACCTTGCCTTTAGCAGCTAGTACCTTAAGCTCCTTGAAGAATGCTTGCTCGATAAGCTAAAGAGTATAAATAAGGCACCTGACCTAGTAAGTATCGGGGATTCGAGTTGCTATCTCCTAGTAGGAGATATAGCCCCGAATAGCTGCTACCTCGAAGGTACGTGCATTATCTATAGTATAGTAGAGTACTTAAGTACTAAGGTTGTTCCTAAGTAAGGTCTTAGCAGTTATCCTGCTAAGAGCCTCCTTAGAACTATCTTCATTATATAGCTTATAGTCGATAAGGACTCGCTAGACTTGCTAGTCTACGTCGATAAATACTACGAGGATACCCTAGACTATGAAAAGGGCCCCCTATAAGCTCTATCCATTATATACAACTAATACCTTTATATACTTAGGAAACTGGGATGGCGCAGCTTATATACAGCGTCTGCGCAAATATAGCTTCCTAGCTGCAGCGACGTGGAACCCGGAGGACCCCTAGGGCCCCACCGGCGGTATCTGGACTTGGGAAATAGGACTAGGCTAGGGAGTGGCTACAGGCGTACGCGAAGGATAGCGAGCAGCGACGGAATAGCAGAGACGCCAACAAACGCCCCGCCTGGAATAGGTAAAGTTGGATGCGGACGTGCCGACAATCGAGGAATAGAAGGCCCGTCGCAGGAAGCAAGTATAGCGGGCGGACGAGCTACATCCGCGCTGCTACAGAGAAGCGGCGGATCTCTACATGCTCGACCCTATAGTATAGCCGTTGCAGGCATATAAAGGGCTAACCAAGGCAAAGAGCTTGCTGCTAATACAAGCCCGTACGGGAGCAATCGGCCTAAAAGACTTCCTCTTCAAAAGACGGGTCCCTAGAGTACCTACGCCGCTCTACCGCTGCAGGAGAGCCCCGGAGACGGTAGCCCACCTAGTGCTTAGGTGCTAGGATCAAGAGCTCAAGGACGGGAGACCCCAGCTTAGAGATAGATACGCCCTAATGGAGGCGCTAGGAAGCTGCCCTAGCGCAGCGCGGATAGTCGCGTAGCTTATAGGCCTCGGGAGACTAGCAGAGTATAGGCTCGCGCTTGAACTAGAGCGTAGGGGGGTAGAGGAGGACCCTAAGCAAGGCGGAGTGGCTAGAGGTTCGGGAAGGGCTAAGAAGAAGAAAAGGAAGAGGACGTACGTCGGGCTCTTAGCGCTAGGCTAGAGCTACAAACTCGCAGCGCAAGCTGCGTACTAGAGTGGCGAGCAAGGCCGGATGGCCGCCTATAGCTTCGTCGTCACTAAGCCGGAAAGGTGAGTTCCGGACTGCTGGACTAGAGGGACCGTAGGGAGCGCCCGAGCGGCAACCAAGCCGCGGGGACGCAGCACGAGAGCGGATACCTTATATGTAAATAGCGCAGAGGGACCGCTTGCCCTAACGGGGCAGGGCGACTGCCCTTGCGGTGTAAGATCAATATATATATATATATAACCCATTACCTATATGTAACCCATTACCTATAGGATTACCTATATCCAACCCATTACCTATAGGAGGAACCCACTTCTTACCCATTTAGAATTACCTATATGGGTAATTCCCAGAGATACCTATACAAATCGGTACCCACCTATTTGGGATGGGTCAGATTTGGGTCCAAACCCATATGGGTACCCGCGGGTAATTCCCTGCCCTAGTGGTGGGCCTATTCCGACGGACCCACATTTGCTGTTCAGAAACTGTTGCAAAGAGGTCTTTGACCTCCCACACTTACAAGACCGCTCTGCCTGCCTTTGTTGCCCGCAATGGCTATTAAGCAGCCATTGCCCCCATTTTCCACTTCTTCCACAACTTCAACCTTACAACCAATAACTCAACACACTCAATACAACACATCCCCAATTTCCCTACATTTGAGCCCATCAATCGCAACAGAAACTGACCAGCAAATGTGGGGTCCAACGCACCAGCGTCAAGAGATCCTAAGCATGGCTAAAAATAGTACGGCTCGCGTTTCAGGGTCTCTCTCAAACCCTGCATTCGTGTGGAACGTCAGTCCTTCGTTTCACAACTTCCGATAACCGACTCGGCTCCACAACAAAGTCCGGTATAACATGCCGGTGCAACGGATCGGCTTCATAGAACTTTCTGGCAGTCAAGGCGTTAGGGACGGACGGACCGTACCGAGTCAAGTATGCGATTGATTCCGATGTGGGTGGCCGTGACTGACGCGAAGCAACATCATTTTGTACAAGGTTTGTAAGGGCATCCGCAACACACATGGGAGGACAGCCGGGACAAGGGCAGTTTAGACAGGGACAGCAGGCATGCTGGAACGGCAACGTCACGTAAACGAAATATCTTGAAGGCCCTCTTCAAGTCCAAGCCATCGTCCTCCACCTCGATTTCGACCGCTCGTCCGCATAGAATGGCATTCGGTAGTTCCAAATACTAACTCCTCGGTATTTAGGTACGTAGCTATCGATGTAATATGACGTACATGGCATAGAGGCTTGGAGTTGCCGCCTAAGCGGGCGGGAGGGCTGGTAGCCGACAACCCCACGTCTCCACTTGGGATAAACTCGGTAACGGCCGTGTTGTCGGTGCCGTTCTGGAGATAGATCCTTAGCTGGGGACCGCCGATGGTGATGGCCGCCACGCTACTAGCCGGCAGCGCCGGCTGGACGAACTGGCCATCGCTCCAGTGACCGCCCGAAACTTTTTCCCTGATGCAGCCGTCGGGAGCCGTATAGTACAGGCGGACGTGCGGGCCGCCCCAAGACACGGCGGCAAGCGATGCGCGCGTAACGTCGTTCTTGAAACGAGAGGTAGCCAGTGTACCAGCCACTAGAGTTGGGGTCGTGGCCCTTCTCGATGACGTTCTTATCCGTGTCCTGAAAGTAGACACTTGTCACAGGAAATTGCAAAGAATTAGCTACAGTACAGAGAGGCATAAAGTAGACAGGGGACTGTATATAATAATATCAAATCGCAGGGGAAAGCAGGGAGAAAAGCCTACCGAATGCTGATGGAGTCCTCGCTCTCTCCCACGAGGTAGCCGCAATGGACGTGCCCGGAGTGCTTGACCAAGGTTCTGGTCCTTGTACCAGCCGTTGCCATCCCAACTGTACTCCTGGATGGTGTTGTCAGGCAGCTGAGCGTAGACGCGCAACTTGGTCTTGTTGGCTAGGAACACGGCTGCGACGGCCGAGTAGGGCGCAACACTGAACTGGCCGGTCAGGCCGCCCAAATACCAGCCCTGGTCGGCGTCGTACGCGAACTCCTTGAGGGTGGAGTCATTGTCGATGCCATAGACCCGGATGTGGTCCAAGGCGAGCGCAGTGGCGGCCAGGGGGCTGTTGAGCCGGACAGTACCAATGGTGTTTTCAGCCTGTCCGCCGGTCCAGCCGCCCTCGTACAGGGTCTCGCGCACGCCACCGTCAACGGCGAGCTGGTACACGCGGATGTGGGCACCGTTGGCAACAGCAGCGAGCGGAGTGCGGATGGAGATGTCGTTGATGGTAGACATAATAGCGAAATGGCAAAGGATGCAGGCGATTGCAGTGGGTCGGGATTTGTGAGGGGGGGCCTTCGAACGGACACATCTAGAGGGAAGGGTGATCTTTACGGGAGCGGGGATGTGGAAGGGCTTTTCTAATCGACCACAACAGAGGAGACCGGAGCCTGCAGACTTTGGGGAATGTGGGTTGTCTGCAAGACTAGGTACCTAGGTTAGCAAAAGAGCTGCTGAAGACCATGATCGACGAGAGCTGAACCTGCAGTCTGATACGCCTGCTGCGTGGCCCAACGTGACTCGGCGTCTGGAGAGCCCGAATACTACCCATCAGCTCGCACGGGGTCTCTTCAGCTCATGCAGCGCAGCTTTCAGCTCCCCATTATTAGATTATTCTTTCCTATCCTGTTTCTGCCCTCTTCAGCTTGCATACGCCATCGAGTTCGGCGGAATCAGGCGAGACGAGCCAGACGAGCTAGTACCCTGGCCAATGGGCCGTGAGCGAATACGTAATAGAGTGCATACCCACAGTTTGGGCCCAACCGACTCCGGAATCAGAACATCGCAAATACACTCCACGCAGGACCACGCTCGCTCTGGCAATAATGAGTTCCCCACGCGCACATACAGAGCATAGACGTGTGCGTAGGAACATTCAGTGCCGTTGCGGGTGCAGTTGGAGCTGCCTAAGGTGCCTTACTATGTTGCTTGCAGTGACTCGACTTGGTCCATACATGAGTGATAACTATAGCTGTCGGATGGCGATTGCGCGTTTGGTTGGTTGTATCTGAACTCCGAGAGTCCGAGTTCCTATACTGAGACTGGCGACTCCGGCGGCTCCGGCGGCCCCCGAGTTGGAGCAAAACTGCAGAAAACGGTGAACAGTGGATATGACACGCATCCCCGTATGGGCCGAGTCCGGGTGGGGTCGCGGCGGCCCGACCCTAACTGCTCATCTCCACTACACCAAACCCATTATGGCACGCCAAGCAGCCACAGACCGTGCGCGCCCTTCTAGAGAGATCAAGGGTAGACCGCTGGGTTGTTGGTTTATGTGCTTTTCTCTTCTTTTCCCCAAGATGGTAGAGTCGTCCTTAGCTAGTAACAATATACTCGTTGGGATGCTAACCAAATGCGACCACTTCAATCTTGGCATTCAAGCTGGGCGCGGTCTCTGACTTCCGGCAGGGCTGAGGTACAGATCTTGTTACGGTGATGGGTTCAAATGTAGGGAAAACTGGTGATGTGTGTTGTCTATTGAGAAGTGTGTTGTTGAGTGGGAAACTAGGATGATGTGGAAGATGGGCGCAACGGCTGCTTAACAGCCATTGCGGGCAACAAAGGCAGGCGAAGCGGTCTGCAAGTGTGTGGGAGGTCAAAGACCTCTTTGCAACAGATCTCCCCGGGGGAGCAGGGTGTTTTTGATGACCAGATATTGGGGGAGCGGGGACCTCTGGTTGACCAGAAACTGGGGCAGGACTCTATATGCCTAGCGCCTTCGTATTACGCCTACATCGGGTATTTATATTCTCTCTCTGAGCACTCAAATTTCTGCACTCTCATCCTCGCTACTTGTACGGTCCTCCTCTGCCACGGCATCTAGCAGTAGATTCTATAGCCTTTAAATACAAACTACTGTGGTCGCGTGCAAAAAGAAAACCCCCAAGTCAGGTACCTGTGGGGCACAACAACCGACGCATTTTGACCAATAGGCTGCACACACCCAATTTTCCACTTTAACCTCCTTTTCGATAGAATCGACTTTCAACTTGCAGCTGTATAGTTTGACGAACAGAGGATCTCTCGTCTCAAAGGGACTCCTGAAGGTTAACGGGGGTCGGGATGACTGTTCGGTAGAGCCAAAAGGTCTACAACAAGTGCATACAAGCAATTGTCTCAACAGTAGGTGATACTGCTTTGTGACGAACGGTCTGTCCCTACGTCTAAGAGGGACTCCTGAAGGTTGACTGGGGTCGGGATGACTGTTCGGTAGAGCCAAAAGGTCTACAACAATGCACAGAGTGATTGTACCTCGCAAGTTCCTAGGAGACTAGAACTCTGATTGCTTACTGAGGAAGCTACTGTGGTGCCCGTGGGCCTAAAGATCGTGAACTATATACAAGCTTCCTCCTGAGGCGCTCGCGGTGCTCGCGCCCCGATCACTCGTAGCGTTTTAGGTGCTACGCAGTGCTATGCCCCTGAGCGCCCTCGAGCATCTTGCATACTGCAACCTGCTCGCCCTTGTGCGCCCCATAGCATTCTTGGCCTTCTTCCTATTGGTGTGCCTGATTCTCATAACGATTGGCTCGTGGCCATCCGCCACGCCCCACTGGGTCTGCCTCCTGCGGCCATCCTGTTGGCTTAATTCGTGACATGCTTGTATGATTGCTTACTGAGGAAGCTGCTGTGGTGCCCGTAGGCGGTAGAGATCGTGAACTATATACAAGCTTCCTCCTGAGGTGCTCAGTTGCTCAGTCTAGTCATCTCACTGATCCTACTTGTCAGGGAGCCAACCTAAGGCTCCAATGGGTTAACGTTAGAGTGAAGGGGTACGAGCTAAGCACACGATGTCTGCACGCTAGTGGGTAGCCAAGTGAAGGTAGGGGTGCCAACGGGATTGCATTGAACTCTGCCTTCTTCCAAGCCCTCCCCGACTCTCCCTTCCTTATCATCCTCCTCATCGATACAACATTCCTCTATCTTACTATCGCTCCCTCTAATACCTTTTCTCAGCTTGCGCCCCGAAAGCCTCTAAGTTGCGTGCGAGGTGCGTGGCTACCGCCTATTGGTTGCTGAGGTAGGTGGCTTCAGATAGTCTGCTGCAGCCTCGCCGCCTACGCGCCTTCGGTGGCAACAGGTCAGCCCGGAAGTTCGGGACAGTCTTTCACTGCCGGCCGGGTCCTGACACTACTGATCACCCTTCCTTTTCCTTGTATCCTGATTGGCCCATGGTGTTGCTCAGTGTGCTCAGTGTCTCTTGGCAACTGAGCCCACTGATCACCCTATCCTCGTCATCCTACTGGTCCTCTTCTGTGCCTTGATGATTGGTTCGGGCACTGCCGCCTGTGCCCCGCCGGGTTTTTTCCTGCATGCGGCCATCCTGTTGGCTTAATTCGTGACAATAGTACGTAGTACTGCAACAATGGCGCGGCCAAGGGATCCAGCGGCACTAAACATTACTACCAAAGAGCGTCAGCGAGTTCGAGTTCTGTATTTCGATGCTAGCAAAAGCCAAGCCGAGATCCAGAGGATCACTGGCTATACCAAAGCGCAGATCCGGACGGCTATTCGCGCTCGCGACGCCACTACTAGGCGGAGCACTAGCCGGCCGGGGACGTTAACACTAGAGCAAGAAAACGAACTTGTTCAATATGGTGTTTTCTAGGAAGAGAACTCGTCGAATCGGCTTCCTCGAGCTCTTAACAATCATCTTCGCTAGAGTCTTCGGCATATAGGTGATCAAGTACGCCGTTTATCGCCTAGGCTTCCGCCGACGAGTTGCCTAGAAGAAGCTACCGATTACCAAACGAACCCGGCAGCTCCGAGAGACCTAGGCTAAAGAGCATGAACATTGGACCCCTAAGCAGTGGGCAAAGATACTTTGGACCGACGAGACCTAGGTTACTAGTGGCCGCATTGGAAGTAGTATATAACCTAGTGTCAAGGCGAGGAGTGGGATCCTACTTGCATTATAGAAAAGCATCAACGTAAGGGGGGCTGGATGTTCTAGGGTTGCTTCTCTAGCTTAGGCAAAGGCCCTAGGATCTTCTAGGAAAACGACTGGGGAAAGATCAACGCTGAGACCTACCGCGTATATACTATACCTATGATTCATGGCTAGGTATAGTTGTATAAGGCACAACTTGGCGAGGATCTGATGCTGATGCGAGACGGCGCTCTAGGGTATATAGCTATAGAGACCAGGGAAGATCTCCGCGAGCGAGAGATTGCTATAATGGAGTGGTCACCCTTTTCACCCGACTTGAACCCTATTGAGTCTTGTTGGAATTGGATAAAGGACTAGATCGAAGACTAGTATAGCCTTGAAGAAATGCCCTCGTACGATAAGCTGCGCTAGTATATTAATGAGGCTTGGGATTGTCAGGATCCGGTCGGCAGTGACAGACTGTCCCGAACCTCCGGGCCGACCTGTTGCCCAGAAGGCGCGCAGGCGGCGAGCCTGCAGCAAACTATCCGAAGCCATATACCCAACAACCAATAGGCGGTAGCCACGCACCTCGCACGCAACTCAGGGGGTTTAGGGGCGCAAGCTGAGAAAGGGTATTGGAGGGAGCGATAGTAAGTGGAGGAATATTGTACCCATAAGAAGTGATGATAAGGAAGGGAGAGTCAGGGAGGGTTTGGAAGAAGGCAGAGTTCAATGCAATCCCTTTGGCACCCCTACCTTCACTTGGCTACCAAACTGCGTATGCTTAGCTCGTACCCCTTCACTCTAACGTTAACCCATCGGAGTAGGCTAGCTCCCTGACAACTACCTCTACGTTGCTATATAGAGGAGCCGCCCCCCGCTTATATCCGCTACTCTTTGTAAGGAGGATGTTTTTCTTAGCTTGTTCCTCTTGATAGTCTGCCGCGCTTCGTAGCCCGTAGAGGCGCCGCCGCCGTCGCTATCGCGCCGTCGCTGTTGCCAAATGCATCCTAATGCACCCGAGTTGTTTAGCTTTATATAGGAGGATGTGATTGAGATAGGGAATTCCGGCCGCTTGCTAGGGGCGGGCTAGGACACGTTATTAGACCTCTATAGCGCTATACCGCTCGGTTTTTTTTTTTTAGTTTTTTTGACCTGTTTTGTTTTCCTATCTCTATTTTTCTGTTTCGTGAAGTCGAATTAAGTGTTCGGGTGAGGAGGGCGGCAGCTCGAGTTGGTTAGATGGCGTGACTTGTCGCCCGCCGTCGCCCGCAGCTCACCCTAGCTCGCGCGACCGACGGAGCAGGGTGAACCACCTTGGCTCACCCCTGGCTCACCCAGCATGCTTAAAGCGGCCGGAGCCCTGGCCGGAGCCAACCGCGCAAGAGTGCTGTATTATTTTGGGAATACGCAAACCAAGAAAGCCCAAATCGTTGCTCTATGACAGGTGCTTTGACTGTCGTGTGAAGGCCCAGTCAGGGTTTCTCTGCAATCCTTGCAAGTGCCAACGGGAGTGGAGGAGCAATTTGATCAGGATTACGCCGCATGGAAGAAACAGCAACAGCCTGGCGAATCACATGGTCACTGGCTTGGGCGTCGAGAAGAAATGGGGCAGGAGATGGAGATGGCGGAAAGAGAGGGAGATGAGAAGAAGCGGCTGGAAGGAAGAGAGGAGTAAAGGAAGGAGAGAGAGGAGGAGAGGGAAAGGGAGAGGGAGGGAAAGGGAGAGGGAGGGAAAGGGAGAGGGAGGGAAAGGGAGGGGAGGGAGTGGGGAGCCCATTCCCACCTGCAACCGATACCGCCTACCCTCTGAAGTTACCCAACCGACATCAGAGGACATCATGATAAGCCATTTGCATACAAGATATCTCGTCAGAACCGATACTGAAACACAGTTTTTGCCTGCTAGGCGAGTGTGCTCAATCTAGAGTAGTGAGCGTTGCGTCGATTGTGTAGACTTGCTAGGTGTCCCTTTTTCCTTTAGTTAACGTGTATTATAAGCGAGCGCCGCATATATGCGAGCGCCGCACCTTAACAACTTTAGGCGAGGTTGCGCAGAATGCGCGATAAGAAATTGTCATCGCTCTTACCAATTTCTTTATCAAATTTTTAGCGTACAACTCTGCAAAATTTGTTAAGGTGCGGCACTCGCATATATGCGGCGCTCGCTTATAATACACGTTACCGTTTTGGTGATCTCTCTGCGTGTTGAACCTAGCCTTCATCTAGTAGCCGTGCCTGTCGAGTCCCATGTCGGACTCGATTCCTCGATTGCGAGGCGCATAAAAGTGTTGCACGATGCGGAGGACCTGGGCGCCGCTTTGGACATTGGCCGGGTTGAGCTCGCCATCAGCGCTTTGGGCAGCAATAGCATGCCGGGGAAGAGCATCCTGTTGGACTTAATTTGTCGTTAGTCTTCTCGCCGGCTTGCTCGCCGCCGCCAAGCAACCTAGACACACCTTCTAACAGAAACCGGTCGTTCAAGGCTCTGAATAACCCTGCAGGTGCTGCGTCCACCGCCGGAATCATGGTCTGGGAGGTCGGTATCCATGATCGAAGAGTTGTATGAAGGTAACGAAGATTTCCAAGGTCGTAGCCTGGTCACAGAAGCTGCTACTCTGCTTTTGCTATTTGTTATTAGGTGCAGGAACATGTGCCGCAGAGATTGGCAAAGGCGTTCGGTTTTTCTTTCCTCTTTGACTATTATGTCTCGATTATCGAGCCCTGCTGCGCCCAGGCTGCGGACTAGGACATGTGCATGCACCGCCCCTTTCCATGGCCTTGGCAATGCCCTGATCTTCTCCCATTCCCGTTCTCAGCACTTCGAAGGATCGACACAATGCCTGGCGTTGACAGGCTAATTGGTAAACGACCATACCCCAGTAACCTATCGTTCTGCCAGTCGAGTCCACACATCAAGGCCTTTCTGTTTGACGTTCGACAGCTGCGGGGCCGAAGGATTGCTGCAAGATCCTACGTTAATACTGCGGACTTCGGCCCGTCACAGGGTGCATCATGGAGAAGACTTCCAGCAAGGCTGCGATGGCTGTTCTTTTCTCACAATAGAACCTGCCGTACCGGGCCACCCAAGGCTTGAGGAGCGTGAGGGAGGATATAAGCCGGCGGCATAGACGAATAAAAATGTAGCATGCATGGAACCACACACTAGCATTAACTTTGAGAGAGAGGAGGGTAGTTCCGAGGAGAACAGCTCCTGTTGCTCAGCGTTGCAGCTATATAATGACGGAATCTCCACGACTCCGATGCACTCTCGCAAGCGGGAGTTGTTGGGTCTTTTACAGGATTCGTTGCCGGGACAGTACTCTTGTTACGAGTGATGGGCTCAAATGTAGGGAAATTGGTGATGTGTTGTATTGAGGTGTGTTGAGTTATTGGTTGTAAGGTTGAAGTTGTGGAAGAAGTGGAAGATGGGGGCAATGGCTACTTAATAGCCATTGCGGGCAACAAAGGCAGGCAAAGCGGTCTTGTAAGTGTGGGAGGTCAAAGACCTCTTTGCAACAACTCTGCTATCATGTATCCTAAATCGTTCGCGGCGGCGGCTTCTTTGATCTCTCTTGGTGCCGTCCTTTCCTTGACAGCCACTATGGCCTTAATATGCGCAGCGACGAGCCCTGCAAACAGGTCCGCGACCAGGCTGCCAAGTGGATGTCAGACAACGGCATTGGTAGGGCTACTCTCAGCCAATGGAAGGCCTCGGGTCTAACAAAAATCATCCAGTGCCAAACAACCTCACCGAGCTCTGATCTTTCAAGCCGGCCACCCCTGCCGTGCCCATCCGGCCGTCAATTGCCTCAAGTCGGTGCCTCTACACAGGGACTCAGCCTTACAGCACATCGATTTCCTCCGTCCATTGTTCGAATGGCAGAGCTCGGTCGGCTACCTCCGGGACCCTCCTCATGGGTATCTTTCCGAGGGAGTTGATCTCACTAGGGGGCTCGACGACATTGCAGCAAAACTCAATAGAGATAGAAGAGGCGGTTACGCTAACGAGTTTGAATTTCTCGCAGACCTACGCACGATGACCAGCGTTCGCCCCCGCGACTTCCATTTCGCCTATTCGACGCTGCTCCTGGATCTGTTTGACTTCTCCATGACCGCCCAATTCATCTCTATTTCCGATGACGGGCTCACTATGCCTAAGATCTATCTTTATGGTATTGCCCTGCCCCGCCTGCGAGTGCCGTGATGCACGAGCTGATAATAACAATGGTGTATAGACGATGTCAAACACACTCAGAACGGGTACACGCCTTCCCCAGTGTCGACCATCGACGGGATCCCGGTACTAGAATTTCTGCAAAAGGCATCCATTAACAATGGCTTGTCTCACGATCCGGACGCTCGTTTCAACGGCATATTTCGGAGTCTCGCCACCGACGCAAATCTAGCCTACATCTCGCCCGAGCCGTTCGTCCTAAGCCTCAGTGACACAACCAAGGTGAAGTGCCACAACGGCACCAAGTTCGAATTCAGCAATGCCGCCATTCTCCGCGCAAACTTTGCCAAGATTGCCTCGGGCGTCGATCTATACGATGCCTACGGCCGGGGCAATGCGACCGACGAGCGGCGTCTCCTGTCCTGGTTCTATAGACTGGCTGAAGAAATTATACGACCACCTTTGCGGGCTATCCCAAGGCCTTTAAGTCCACCGAGATTGGAAATATAGCAGGCTTTCTGCCTAAGAGCCTGGAGTTCTCGAATGTAGCCGTGCTCGCTGTAAGTAGCTTCACCGAAGCCTAACCCGGACCAGTTCAGCCGGCCTCCTCAGCCTCCAATTTAGAGACTTCTACCAAGTTACGGTTGACCTCCTCAGCGCTGCCAAAGCGGCCAACCGCACGAAGCTCATCCTCGACTTCTAGGGCAATGGTGGCGGCTTGGTCTCCAACATCATAGCCCTTTTTCGCCCTCTTCCCCAGCGACACCCTGCCTATCCTCTAGCAGGCCCGCGCCCACCCTAGTTTGCCTGGCTCGGCAAACACCTCTGGAGCGCTAGCATAGCCGAATCCCCCTAGCCGAATCCCCCTTCCCGCTACCGATGATGGTCAGGCCCGACGGCAAGCCGTGGTCCTCGTTTGGAGAGCTGTATGGGCCCTTCCCGGACGCCCCAGATGGATAGAAAACGATAGGGCGAGCATACCCACCCAGCGCTGGTCAACACGACGGCCTTCCTCCAAGAGTTCACCAACGCCTTCCCTCTCCCCGACGGATGGCAGTACCAGCACCCGTAGACCACGCCGCCCTTCCACCCCGAGTAGATCGTCATAGTCACCGACGGGCAGTGCGGCTTGGCCTGTGCCATCACCGTCTCGATACTGACCCACACCCACGGCGTGCGCACCGTCGCGCTCGGCGGCCGCCCGCTGCGCGCGCCGATGCAAGCCGTGGGCCAGATCAAGGGTGGCCCCGCCTCGGCGTTTGCGCTGATGCCCGAGTTTGACAGGACCCAGGCGCCCCAGGGCTTGAGGCTGCCGCCCGAGCCGTAGACTTACAGACCGCCGCTTAGGGTGGGCAGGTTGCAGGGTACAGATGTCTGGGGGATGACCGTGACGTTTAATGTCGCGGATATGCTGCTTTATAAGGGGGAATGCATCTGATTTGGGACAGGGCGAGGTGCCGCTGCAGTTTCGCTACGAGGCGGCGAATTGCAGGCTATTTTATACGTGGGACATGGCCCGGGATATTACGGCCGTGTGGAAGGCTGTGGCTGGGGTTGCATGGCATGGGAAGAAGTGCGCGCTGGGGTCGACGACGAACTCGGACGGGACCATGGGGGGTGCTGGGGTATACGAAGCTGGTTGAGGATCGGTATCGTCTTGAGAAGGGGGCCGGCGCGGTGAGGGGAAAGTAAGGGCCCTCTCATGTCAACACTATCTTTTCCCTTTTCCTCGTCCAATGTCTCGATGGGATGGTTTTCTTCTTTACCAGTATCCACTCGCGTGATCTCAAAGTCGAACTAATTCAGCCGCCTACCGGCGAGCATTTTTGTGGGATTCGGACGCGATTCGGCCGGTCGAGAGAAGAAAGTTGCTACCAACATTTTCGCCCTTCCAAAGACAGTTTCAATGGACCAGTCTCTCTAGAGCCGGTTCTTAGTGATTTTTGGCTAGCCGGATGGCCCACATAAAGTTGGTCTTCTCGCGTCCTTTCATGACCGAGCACTGGCGGCTTGCAAATATCACTTCAGGCCTAACTTAGGTGAGCGTGAGACCTGATTGACCACAAAAATTAGTAAGATCGAGGGACAATAAGAGAAGGACAGAAATATAAAAAGCACTCTCATGGACAATAAAATAAGTGCAAATATTGTGGGGCCTATATAGGGCCTAGTGCTCTGAGGTTCCCTCAATGGGAGCGCGTTCTTCATTTTAAGGACTGTAATAGCAAATCAACTCACCAGACCACGGATTATAACGAGTCGACCATATGTTTTCCACACCGCGGGCAATAACAAGCCCGTAGCTATATATTGATTCTACGATGCGAGTAGTGAAAAGGCCCTCTTGATGTAATCTTGGACCTCTTCTCTTGAGAAGTTATTGAAATAACTTTCGGAAGGGTACAAACCCACCGCTTCAGGCTCGTGAACTAGAAATAGGTGGACACCTGCTTGCGGAACAGTCCCAGCATGGCAAATGTGCCTTCGACCCCTCCAGATTGTCTCATATCGTCCAACACGGCAACATGCAGCTGGCCCACCAGGAAGTACTGTGCTTGTTGAGCGAGCCAAAGGCGGACTGGCTCCGTCGGACTCGAACTGGCGCGCATGAGAGAAAGTCCAGCCTTGGAACTCTCTCGGCCCCTGACTCCTGAGCCCCTTGCTGCAAGACAGTTGCCTTGCACTGAGTCAACCCCAGCCGCAAAGCAGGAATTAGAGAGTGGTCCTGTCCGGCCTTTTAGGCTGCATCTTGAATACATGAGTCGAGATATCTAACTCCTGTCATAAAGTAACATAAAGTCATCCAGCAGCCACCAACATGACATGAACGGACCATCATTATCAGCAGTATGCATTTCCCCATGCCGTTCTGCATCCCTCAATCGTCAACGGGTGGTGGGGGGCCAGGGCTCCTCCCGATGATGAAGCGGTAGCTGGTGATTAGCCTCAGGTCCTTGCTCCTGAACTCGCGCTTGACGCCTTCGATGAACAGCTGCACCTGCTGCTCACTGTAGGACCAGACGCGGGTGAAGAGGGCGGGCGTGTGCGAGGCGACCGACATCTGCATGTGCAGCTGCTCGAAGCGGCCGAGCTCCTTGAGGTGAGGGTCCTTGGCCCAGGGGCCGATGGGAATCTGCTGTCGTCAGTCATCCAGCTCTTTTTTTTTCCACAACGAGGAGCGAGAGGGACAGCCCACCCTGATAACCTTCTCCTGCACATCCTCAAACCCAGCATCAATCATCCACTGCTTGTGCTTCTTGGCCACGTTGATCTGCTTCCCAAACATCTTGCTCGCCTCATCCAACTTGGTCACCCACTCCTTGGTCTACGACGCCCTCTCGAAGCTGTCGTCATCGCTGAAAATCCACGCATCATACTCCTGCATCTCGCACCAACCCCCCGGCTTCAGGTTCTGCCGCACCTGACGGTAGAATTTGGCCCAATCCGCCACGGTTCCCGACAAGGCACGGCCGTGGATGTAATCGAACACCTCGTCATCGCGGTACGTCCACTCGTCCTCGTAGTCGTCGACGTGGAAGCGGCAGTTGCTCGGCACCCATTCCGGCTGGATCGGGGAGAGGTCAACGCCGAAGACGCTCGCGCGCGGGTACTCGTCGGCCATGTCGATCGCCCAGATGCCTGTGCCGCAACCGAGGTCGAGGATGCGGAAGTCGGCGCCGCCGAGCTCCGTCCTCTCCCCCGGCCGCGGGATATTCAGCGGGGCGGTGTACAGCGCGCCCTGGAGCAGCAGCCGCCAGATGTGGTGCTGCAGGTCCAGCCGCTCCTGCTCGGCCTCGTCGTTGGGCAGCACATATTGCCCCGAACGATAGGCGTGGTAGCGGCGGCCGTTTTCGTAGACGTAGTCAGTGATGGAGGAGGTGATGGAGCCGGTGCGGGAGCTTCCGCCGAGCGAGACGTAGGCGGAGTCAGCGCGTCGTCGTGGTCGTCGTGGTCGTCGTGGAGCAGGTCGTGCTGACGAAAGTGGGGCGTTAGTGAACCGGTTTCAGAAGTGTTGATTCAGGTGGCTTTCGGCGAAGGCTTTGGCACTGTATGCCGGCTTGGCGCGTGTTGGTTGTTGGCTGTTGGTTGTTGGTTGCTCAAGACAGACAAAAAGGGGCTACCACATACGTCAACCTGCAGAGGCGGATGCGCTCCTTCAGCCTCTTCGTCCTCGTCCTGTGCAACCCCTGGTGCCTGTGCCGCAGGCCATGGCAGATTCGGTGTTGGCGACTGGATTTCAGCCTCAGGGTTGGCGCTCTGGGACTTTCAACTCCAGTTGTGGTCGTTGTGGTGGGGTTTGCTGGTGTCGCCATTTTCCAACGGTCTGTCACCCCTGTTTCCTGGCACGCACGAAAAAGATGACGGTTCTGACTTTCACAGGCTGGATGGAAGTGGGATAGACCCAGGTGATATGGAACCCCCAAAACCGGTGGCAACTGGCAAAAGCCGCACCGCAGCTGCCCGGGTCCTTCTCGCCGTCCGTGCTGCTAACTCTCCCAGGAACATGAGCCGAGCTCGCCGAGCACCACGCATGTTCGTCCCACCACCGCAACCCAAGCCGCCCTTGCATGAGCAGCGCCGTCCGTGCCCGATATGGAGGCCCTGATCCACCTGATCCACCACCTACCCTGGATTCTTGGACTTCTCACGCAGGGAGCTAGGCTGTTCCTGGGCTAGGGTATCCATGGCAAAAATGAGGGGGCGTTTTCGAACATCCAGCGGGGCAGCAGAGAATGGGATGCGCCAGCGCTTCGCCTGCGGCCAAATGGGCAACCACTTGAGAGAGGCGGTGAATGAATGCATGTTTCACGCCCGAGGTCCCCGAACTGGAGCAGCACTACCGTGGCTGCATTTGTCTCAGCGTAGCATCGCAGCAGCAGCAGCAGCAGCAGCAGCAGCAGCAGCAAGGTCATGGCATCACCCGAGAACCCCCAAGCGAAGAAGCTCGTGGTGGTGGTCGGCTCGACTGGCAACCAGGGCGGGTCGGTGGCCCGAAGATTTCTTCAAGATGCTCGATATGAAGTTCGAGGTCTGACGCGCGATCCGTCGTCCGAGGCCGCGAAGCAGCTTGCCAGCCTCGGAGCCCAGATTGTGCGGGCCGATCTGGACGATGTCGAATCCCTGAAAGCCGCGTTCAAAGGCGCCAACGTCATCTTCTCCGTCACCAACTATTGGGAGCCCTTCTTCCGGCCGGACTGCAGGGCTAAGGCGAGGGAGCTCGGGATCGACTGCCGGAAGTATGCGTATGACGTTGAGTACCGGCAGGGCAAGAACATCGCGGATGCGGCAGCAGCAACCGTGGACTCGCTCGACGATAATGGGTTCCTCGCCTCGACCCTGAGCCACGCGGGCAAGTGCAGCAACGGCAAGTTCAAGGATCTGTACCACTTTGATGCGAAGGCGGATATCTTCCCAGACTACGTCGCGGCCGCCCACCCCGAGCTGGCGGCCAAGATGTCGTGCATCCAGACCGGCTACTTCACGACAAGCCACGGATTCTGCCAGACTCTTATTTCAAGAAGGTCAGCGATAGTTGTCTGGACCGTGAAGTAATATTCTTGAGCTGAAGATTCCATAGCTCCCCGACGGCACCTTCGAGATGCGCTTCCCCTGCAATCGGGATAAGCTCATTCCCCATCTCGACGTCCAGAACGACACAGGGAACTTTGTGTACGCCGTGCATCAGATGCCCCCAGGCAAGCACTACATGGCCGGCGAGTACCTTAGTTGGGCCGACTTTGCACAGACCTGGGCCAAGGTGACGGGCGAGAGGATCGTATACAAGGAGGTCAGCTTCGAGGACATGGTGGCCGAGACGCCGGAACAGGGAGTGCGGTGTCGAGGTAGCTTTAATGTTTGCCTACGCCTCAGACCCGGGCTATGACGGGCAGATGGAGCTGCTAAAGGCTGAGGATCTACGGAAGGTGAGTCCCTCTTATCGGGATTGAGGGTCGAAAATCAGCGAGGAAGGAGACTCGTATTCCATTGCTAAACTCACATGTGCTTTCAGGCCGGTATTGAATGTAACATGCACACCGTGGAGGAGTCTCTTTCGAAGCAGCCGTGGGACCAAGTTCGCAACAAGTGAATCTGGAGGGAAGGACATTCTGAAAAATGCACATGAGGAAAGCAAGAACCAACCATTTCTAGGGGTCACTCCGGTCTTGCGCTGCTAGAATTAACCACTCAAGGACCACTGAGTTGTTATTCCAGAATCTCGTGATCAGATGTGTTGTCGTTATGAATGCAGTCATGTTGGAGTCTGCAAGCCCCAAGTTCGAAGCCAGTGTCGATCGCCTGCAGAAGTGCCTTGCCGTCGACTAAGTACTAGTACGTATTAACATATTATGGAGTGGATGAGTAACTACCAGGGCGAAGCTGAGACTCGTGTATATATTTGCGGTTGCATATGTCCCGGGTTCACTTCGTCTCTCTGTCTTGTAAATGATTATTACACTTGGTAGTTTTCTTCGAGACACAGTACGAGTCTAAGCTACTCGCACTTACTCTTAACACACTCCGTTGCCCCCGTAACATGATAGGTCGCTACGTCATGGGACGGTCGGATATTGGTTGTACCATTCAAATGATAGCACGTTCAGTGACTCAGGTGATCGAGATCGGAAACTCCGAAACGTATGAATAACCCGAGGCCCAGAATCTGGTAAATTTAGTGCGGCCGCCTGTCTCTGCGACATGGCTCTGATCAGGACTCTGGCCAAGGTCACGGGTAGATGAGAGACATTGTATATGAAAGGATGGCCGTTTACCAGCCATGGACTCTCGTGAATGGCCTTTGGTTCTAATTTGGTTAGTGAAGCGGATCAGGGAGCGCCTTCAGTTTTTGGCGCATCGCGCAGCGGAGGCGGACGACATCTCGACCGCGAATAGGCGGGATGGGGCCAGCTTGGGGCAGCGATTCCCCCTAAAGCATGTATGTATTTTCCCCTCAAGCATCGTCTCCCTACCCATCTTGACCTTCGTTCTCCCTTACCCTCAGCCTAATGCTCTAGTTATCATGAGAACTTCAGAAAAAGCTCTATGCCCGGCCATTAGGACAGCATCAACTCACTTTTTTTAGCCCAAGATATCCAGTAATGAGCCCGGTTGAATCCGAAAATGAGAAAGTGCAAGCTGCTGTACTCTGTGAAGGGTTGGAGGTGGTCATTGAAGCCTTGGACACATGCAGGTTTTGCACTAACGGGACGGGATTATTATTCCAGTTGTCTCTATTTGCGAACCCGAGACATGGTGCGAATGAGCGTCCGAACTTCTCAGATATCTGTGCCTCATATTTCCCCAGGTGAGGGCCATATTAAGCAAAAAGGCACGCTCAGTGGCCCAGGATTTTGGATACCTCCTCAATCGGTGCAAGGACGGCATTGAAATGAAAGCGGGCCAGGGCCTGGAGGAAGAAACCCTACGATCCTAGGTGCAGGGTCGGGTCAGGGTCGGGTCAGGGAGTGATGATGGAGCCAACAACGTCGTACAAAATGGAGCCGGGCCCTCGCCCTCGGGATGTTCGAGATCGGTCTGCCAATTACTGCTTGAAGTGTCGCAGACTTCGGCTCTCCGGAGGGCCGTCACCAACTTAAGCCGACAGGACCTCCAGTTCTCAGTGCCTCGAGCGCGTTTTCTGTCTTCATTACCTCCCAACTCAGACTGTTCTCGGAATCCAAGCGTGACCATGGCCTTCACTGCTGAGTACCTTCCCTCCCTCCCTTCTGTCCTCGTCGTCCCTCCTGCTGGCAAGTCTCCTCACCTCCCCCCTCTCCCAATATTCCTCCTCCCTTTCCATGCCACGTCATGTCATCTAACATCCCATTTTAGTTCCTGCTCCCCCTGCTCCTCCTCAGTCTCTACAACCTCTACCTCCATCCGCTCGCGGCCTACCCAGGGCCGCTCTTGTCCCGCGCGTTGCCCTTCCCTCAGGCGCTCCGCATCATGTCCGGGCACGGGCCGCTCGACGTGCACGAGCTGCACGAGCGTTACGGCCCCGTCGTGCGGCTCGGGCCCAACCACCTCAGCTACACCGACGTGCGGGCGTGGCAGGACGCCTACGGCATCGGACCTCGCTCGGGAACACGTCGGCGCAAAGGAGAACGCCAAAAGTAAGCTATTCTTCGCGGAGAGCCTCACCGAGGGCAAGATCGACGGCGGGGCGCCGAATATTCTATCGGCGGACCGCGAGGAGCACTCGCGCCTGAGACGGGCGATGGCGGCGGGGTTCAGCGAGAAGGCCATGAGGCGGAACGAAGGGGTCATCAAGGGTATGTGGACAAGCTCGTCAGCGGCCTGAAGAAGAGGGTGGAGAAGGGAAATGGTGAGGTGAAGCTGAATATTGTACCGTGGTTCAACTGGACGATGTTTGATATTGTGGGGGACCTGGTGTTTGCCGAGTCGTTTGGGTGTCTTGAAGCGGAGAGGGACCATCCGTTCGTGGCGATGATTCTGGCGGTTATCCCAGAATTCGCGTGGATGCTGGGGCTTAAATACATGAGGCTCGGCAAGGTACCCGTGGTGAGGACCGTTTTGTCAAAGGCGGTCCAGTGGCTTGCAGCAGGGTCGCAGAAGGATGAGAGAGATGATGGGGCCAAGGTGCGACACACGGCTGGAGCTGGTGAAGAGGTCGATCTGTTCGAGGGCCTGGTGGAGAAAGGGAAGAGTGGGTGAGCATCATCATCGCTCCGCGGCGTCTGGTCTTAACGAACTTTTGCTAACCTCATAGAATCTTGACTTTGCCCGTCTGGAGTCCAATGCCTTTATTCTAGCCGTCGGAGGAGCCGAGACAACGGCCAGTCTGCTGTCGGGAATGATTTTTCTCCTCCTCGACAGCCCCGACGTCATGGACAAACTGAAGCATGAGGTGCGCTCGTCGTTTAGAAGGGCCGATGAGATCACGTTGGACTCGGTCAGCAGACTGCCGTACATGCTGGCGTGCCTGAACGAGGGCCTCCGCGCTATCCTCCCGCCGTCAGCAATGTGCCACGGGACGTGCACAAAGGAGGAGCTGTGATTGCCGGTCAGTTTGTACCCGATGATGTAAGTGGCACTCGTCAGCGATATAGCGTTGGATTCTTACCAATATCCGTCACGAAAGACGATCGTCGAGATTCAGTTCTACGCCATGAACCACAGCAGTCGGAACTGGCGCGACCCCTTTGCCTTTCGTCCGGAGAGGTGGCTCAACAAGGTCGACAATGAGATATAGATCAGAGAGAGAACGAGCGAGGAAAAGTCCGATGGCGACCGCCTGGAAGCCATGCAATCATTCAGCGTTGGGCCGAGGAATTGTATTGGCAGAAAGTGAGCTTATTTCTTCCCAGTCCATGCTCAGCCCGTTGCCGTTTCTTCCGGAACTTGTCGCGTATGATGATTTAACTGGGAGCACCTCGCCATCGCTGAGATGCGCTTGATCCTTGCTCGCTTCATCTTGGAGTTCGAGTTCACTCTGGCAGAGGAAAGTAAGGACTGGATCAAGCAGAACAAGGTGTATTCCGCCTGGGAAAGGCCGCCGTTGTGGATACATCTGACGCTGGTGAAGCGGGATGAGTGATAGGTCCTGTACCCCGTCCAACAGGTAGTAGTGGTTGAATGGTCGCGGAAGGGCACCTTACCAGTACTCACCTACATATCCTTATTAACACCTAGGACACCCGGGATGACAACATGCCCCTGTAATTACAAACAGCCCTTCAACAGCCTGTTGCTACGAGGATCACTGGAATTGATGCTATTGTTGGCATCCAGAAGCACTCGTTTGTCCGAGACTCCTTGTTATCAGTGCGCAGCTTGGTACGATCTTTCAACTCACACAAATCGGCTAGTTAGTTTGAATGCCATCTTCCATAGCGTCTTCATCGTGCTCCGCCTCTCTCGCTCACTGCCCCGGTTGGACTCGGGATCCGTTCTTTGCTTCGACCTCTTGATCTTGGCGTCAGCCCGCTTGAAGCCAGGCTCTTGCTCCAGCCGGTTCAGGTATGCCCCACTCCTTGGGAAACCGGTCCGCCAACTTCTTCTCCCCGTTGCCGCGCTGAGCTCGCCTACCTCGGCCCTCGCCAGCAGCAGCGGAAAACTCATGAGGATGTCAGCAGCCGTCAGATGGGCGCCACACAGATACTGGCCGTTCCCCGGGGATGTCTCGAGCTGGGACTCGAGAAAAGCAAAGTGTTTGGCCAGTTCAGGCGCGAGAAAGGCGGCACATATCTTGGCGACGACGCTGGCGGTAATGGGCCGGATGAAGAAGGGGATCTGGGGGCTCTTTAGGACTGCCCGGAGGGAGAGTTTCTATTAGCCACGTCTTTGGTAATAGGAAATCAAATCAAAAGCGACGTACTCCAAGAACTATAGCGACTAGGAGCGGCGGCATCAGGCTGCCCTCGGCATAGTGCAGAAAGTAGTGGCAGCGCATCCATTCGTCCGTCTCCGCGCCAACCTGCCCTTCCTGGCCGTCTCGGTACCGCTTTGGGAGCAGGGGTTTGGCCGGCTGGGAAAAGTGCTCGCAGAGATACTGGGCGATGAAACCGCTCTCGGCGAGAACGAGGTCTTTGTGCTTTGGCCGGTCTGATGAGGTCGAGTTCGATGAGGAGGGACCTGGAAGCGTGAGGGTGAGGACAGGCGACTTCCCGAGGGGGTGGATCTTTTGCAGCTCCGGGGGTGCCAGTCGGTCCGGAGTGCGGCTGAAGATCTCGATCTCGTAGGGGAGGCCAAGCTCCTCGAGCAGCCAGACAATGCGCTGAGCGCGGGAGTCGTTAAGCCTGGGTAATGTGAGGTCAGTGGCGGTTTGGGGCTCATATCTTGATCCCCGTCTTGTTCTCTCTCTCTCGCCTCTCTCTCGTCTCTCTCCCCTCTCTTTCCCTTTCCATTTTTTTTGTTCTTACCAGTAGAGTTGATTTTGGGTGGGGTTGTTGGTGCTTGTTCAGCAGCCATGATGAGTGGCTGAAGTTCAGTGAAGCTGATCTCGACACGGGATTGTTACTTCAGATGTTTGATCATCAAACTTTGAGGGTTGAACTCAACAACACCAACCACGCATGCCCTGTACATATTATAAGCTGAACCATTCCGGTTCCATCCGTTTCAACGCTTTCCATAATCACTTTGCGAGCGGCCCTCGCTCTTTTGCGTCATCGTACACTCCGAAGGAAGAGGCGGGAAGAGACGGAGGAATTGTCAGCAGGCCCCGGGTTGAAACATGATTGGCTTCCAATCAGCGAGAGTCTCGTTTCGTGCCGAACTCTCCGACTCAGCGCGGACATAAAAACTTGCTGCCAACACCTGGAATCTTGTTGAGGTAAGGTCGCAACAAACAAGTGGCATGGAGTCGCGGAGTCGCAGAGTCAGTCCTGTCCTGAACACGACAAGTGGAATGAGACGACAGGCACCCTAACCCTTTCATTATTTCTCCACCAGTTGATCCTGCACGCCTTCAATTTCTCTCCGGTTTCATCTTGTTCTACCGACCAGGACCTGCACAAAGGGTCTTGACCCCCTGGCAGTGGTTGCGTGATTTTGACTCTCGTAAATGAGGACTTTGCGTGGATCAGAATAGCGCGCCGGATAACAACCATACGTCAGGGGTCGCGATTTAGGGGCTGGGCATGGCCGCACGGCTTGGGCGCACCAGGGCCACTGGGATCATCATCAACGGATCATTGCGGGGGTTCGCTCCATGGAGTGCGCCAAGAGGGCGGCTGCCCCCTCCTGCAGCACGCTAGTGTCGTAGTGTCCAGCTGTGCTGGGCTGATCGTAAGATCGGGCCAATCACGTGCCTCTGTCGGCCACTGTTGCTGGCGCCGGCGATAGTGACGAGATGCGTTGCCCCTCAAGTTCCTGTCTTCCCTCTTTGCTGCTTGTTTTGGTGCAATCTGGACCTTCCTTTGTTGATCAGCACCCATGCTGTTGAATAACTCAGGTTACTGAATTCCAGCCCATTCAGGCCCCATCGACGCCCACATCGCTCCAGCCAGCTCCTGGTCCCGCTCTGGGGCATTATCCTCGGCCATCCTGGCCCTGGGACGTTTTGCCCTGGCCCTGTCCTGCTCGTGTCGCGGTCGTGGTGGAGGACGGCGTAGACAAATACGCCTCAGCCATCCCTCTTTCAAACCTCGGCTCCAGCCCCGTGTCTTCAACTTTTACTTCCCTTGACTGTCCTCCACAGTGGCGTCGCACTTTTGACTTCGAGCCGTCGGGTTGGATGTGACTTGTCGGATTTCTCTTGTTACAAGTCGGGACGCCTCACTCTCATCACTGAAGACCGCGACAATGTCGACATCACCACCAACACCACCCCTCCTCCGAGTACCCGGGGAAATCCGCAATCAGATCTACCAGAGTCTCTCGTCGTCTTCTTAGAGCCTGTCCATATCTACAGGGAATCATACAGAAACAACGGCAACAATGAGCCGCCATTACAGCCCTCCGTCTCCTCCTTTTCCCTCACCTCCCTCTTCCTGACCTGCCGCCAAATCCACGCCGAGGCCAGCGCCATGTTCTACTCGCAGAACACCTTCGCCCTCCCCACCATCACCTCGCAAGCACCGCACCAAATACAAGCCAACTTCCTCTTTCGCTGGTTCCTCGACCGCGTCGGCCCCCACAATGCCGCCCGCATCCGCCACCTGGCGGTGCCCTTCCCGGTGGAGCCTTCGGCGTTGATCCACTCTCATCTGTCAGCCGCATCATCCTTACCACCGCCCTCCTCTGCTGCCAGGATCTTCGGGACCACCGACGAGGGAGGTTGCTATCAGCAACTCATCCCCGCCCTCCAGCGGCGCTGCCCCAACCTCGAGTCCATCAGCTTCGACCTGAGGTGGAACAACCACTGGGTGCGCCTGCTGACTCCCCACACCACAACCGTGCAGACCATGTTCGGCCGGCTGGACGAGGTGTTGAAGGAGACCTTTCCCAGGCTGAAGCGCGTGGCACTGTCGCTCTCCGGGCCGGGCCGGAACTGGACCTTCACCAGCCAGGAGGTGCAGACGGCGGTTGAGATGCACGAGGAGGAGTTCGAGTGTGTGCGGCAGGCGATCGAGGAGGGACAAGGCTGGACGGTTACTGTTGCCGATGGGAGGAGACACCCGTCACTTCTGCTGAAGAGAGCACCGCCGACGAGGAGGAGGACGAGGACGAGGACGAGGACGAGGAGGAGCAAGAGCCCTCCCATCCTCCACCCCAACCCCAGCAGCAACCAACTCGGCCTGGTCATCCATGTGGTACGCCCCCGAGGGCCGCCAGCCCACCGCACACCTCTGGGAGGCCCCCGAGATGGCCATCGAGTCCGAGATGCACGACCAGTGGACCCGCGTCGACGAGCTGAAGTTCCGCGCACGGTACACCCTGGCCTGGCTGCGCTCGCCCAGGAGGGCCGTGCAGGCCCGCGCCGACGCCGAGGAGTGGTCTGAGTGGAAGCGCACCATGATCGCCCAGGCCGGGCCCGTGGGCGTACCGCTGTACTGCCTGGCGTCGAGCAACTCGTCGATCCCGCCGCGGGTGCCCAGAACGGCGAGGGTGAGGAGGAGCGTGAGGAATCTGCTTTTCTAGGGGAAAGGGAACGGCAAAGGCATGGGAATGACTGATGATGCTGGGTTGCTTTCACTACGGGGACAGCCTGTCAGGGGCTCATGATTATGACGAAGGATGGGCGTTGCGTGGTTGGGCGGCGTTCTGGGTCTTTGTTTCTCATGAGTGTTACATCTTTGCATGTCCTCTATGGAGGGCAGCGTTACGGTTGGTTCTGCGTTCCCGCTGCATTTTGACAGCGATGTAAATGTTGATGCCTGGATGACTAGCTGGTGTATTTTACCGTTCAAATTCATCATCAATTGCTCTCCTATTCCAGCTGTCGCAAGACTCACTCGACTATTTCGCATGCGAATATCCCCATCATCAGCAAGTTGAACAGGCCAAGCCAGAATGGCAACCCCCTCTTTGCCACTCATACCTCACCCATGCAGCACTATTCACCTGCATTCCCCCTCGGCCGAAGGTCACTCCCTGTCCCCGCATTCTGCATTCTTCAGGGACCTGTGAAAGAGGAACCATGCCAGGAATTCCCCCGGTGGACCGGCGATGTAACACCAGCCCCGACCAGTCAGATTGCTCCAGGACCCGACAATCACTGCCCAGGTTGCATTCGAGGTGTACACTCTCAGCACCCGCTGTGAAAGAGGGTTCGTTGGGCAGTTAGTGGGTTCTGGAGTGGCGCAGGGCTGAAACCCATTTCCATCAACATTCATCAGTCTGACAGTTCTTCATCCAGACTTGTCTCCAACGAGAGAGATGGATATCAGGAGCGCCCTGTGTTATGAGTCTCCTTTCTCGCTTATCATGTGCGAGTACACGGTCAGCCCCATTTATGCCCCAGCCACGCATGCTTATCCCCTTCCTTGTGCGACCTGCATCAGGAACTGCATGTGAGGTACGTGTGTGGGCTCTCGGAGCGACGGAGCTTCCCCATATCCGCCAACCACCCCGGCAGCGAGTCCTCTCCCTTTGCACACCGAACCCTTCTCTCCACTTTCCAATCCCAGCTTTTGCTCCGCAACGGCATGGCAAGTGGGTTCTGCTTCACTCACATTCTCCACGTGGACCTTGCCTTCTCTTGTCGTTGGGCAACTCAGCCCCTCAGCGTGTCGGTGGTGCCGCGTTCCCACCTTCACTGGCCCTCATCCGGCCTTCCAATCCCCCCCCCCCAAAAGAGCGATCCACTTACCCCAGACCCCGCCTTTCTCCCCAGCCGACCGCCGCTAACCACGACAAGCTCGAGAACTGCCTACCCTAGGAAAACGCGCAATCTCAACCACAGACGACGCAACGGCGCTACTGCAACGTCCAGTGAACACCTTCGACTAGCGGCGCCTTGGAGACGATATTGACAAAAGTTTGTCATCGTTCGCGACTGACCATGCTCGGACAGACAGACAAACTGCGGCCCTCGGGCGGCAATGCCACAGCCGCCACTACCACCATCACCATTAAACCAGCTCGTGCCAACCCCCCTTCCAACAGCCTCGCCTCGCTCCTCTGCGCTGCGTGCCGCGTCGCAGAGCTCGTCCAGCCCGCTTTCGGCCTCGGGAATGTTCGGGCTCGTCCGGCGGGGCCGACACCGACATCCGCGAGCAGGGATGACCCGCATTGCATGAGTGGTGCAGTGGCAGGGGCAACGGGAAAGGCGGGCGGAGGATGGGTGGTGGCGGAACGCAGGCGATGTGGGCGGTACTACAAGCGCGGCGTGAGGCTAGGGTACGAGCTGAACCATGCGAGGTGCATCCTCGAGCGGCTGCAGAAAGCGCTGGTGCGGAGAGGGCGGCAGATGTGCAGCTCGAGGCGGAGAGGGGGCAGATGGTGCTGCCAAGGGACGTGGCGGCTGTGCTGGGGGCGGGAGCGGTGGTGTTGATTGTCTTGAGCGTGCTCTGGTGAGGTTGACAGAGCTGTACGAGGAGGAGAGGGAAAATGCGGGTGTTGGTACTGGGGAGAAGACGTGGAGTGGAGGACGGAAGGGTATGAGGAAAGATGGAAGGATGCGAAGGAGAATAAGGTGATGAGGTGGCTGAGGCAGGAAGCGAGGAGTGAGGTGTGGGAGATGATGGCGGGGCTGAAAGACTTTGGATGGGGTGTTGGTTTCTGTCGACGATACTGGAGAGGTGAGTGCTAGATCTGGGATGTCAGGAAGTGTTTTGCTGATGATGCTGTACCTCCTCGGAACATGACGTCGCAAACAGCCGGGAGGGTTTGAAGGGCGCGGTGGCTGCGATACTGGGGCAGGATAACGTGCTGGTGAGGGAGGTCAAGACGTTGTACCCGGAGCCGGAGCCAGCAGTCGCGACGCCAGTGCAGCCCGGATCTGGGACAGAGATCCGCATCTACCACCCCTTAACTCCGAACCCAGACGAAGGCGTGGGCATTGCCTGCAACATCGACGACTCCGAAGACTCCGACCGCTCTGACTCCGAGGCAGGGGCACCGACGCCTTCCTCGTCCGAGTTTCCCTTCCCAGACACATTCCTCGAGGGACGTCTGGCCACCCTTGCGGACTACTCCAACCTCAAGGCCATCCTCATCCCCATGGCCCAGGTCGTCTCTAACGGCCAGCCCGACGCTCCGGAGCACACTCCGAGCAGCAACAACAGAACCTCTGCCACGGTCACCGAGGCCCCAGAGCCCCCGACACCCCAGCGCTCTCCACCCCAACTCCCCGCTCCCCCGTCCGCCTCAAAGTCATCACCATCACCACCTCAGGCGTCGACATCGCTCCTCTCCCCCAAGACATCGAACGCCTCTCACTCGCCCAGCCCACACCCGACGCCGCGCAGGGCGTGTCTGCAGACACGATCTTCCAGCTCCCCGAGGTCACCAACCAAGCCATCCTCGACTTCTTCCGCCGCGCCGTCAAAGTCTCGAGGTTCTCCACGTACTTCGTCAACGGTAGTTTGTCCGAGTGTGGCAAGCACGGTCCCTCGCAAAGGGAGAAGATCAAGGAGCTTGGGCCAAAGAAGTTTCGCGAGCTGTGCACGGATCTGTATGATGAGTTGGTCAGGAGGAATGTTGAAAACCGGAACAGGAATAGCGACGTCATGAGGAGGGGGCCTGAGAGGAGGGTGCGGTTCGATGAGCATGACAGGTTTGAGGGACAGCGGGTCCATGCGAGAAGAAGACTGCAGGGCTGAGTGATAGGCAGATGGTGAGCTTTATTACCGTTACGATGGCCGAGTTGGAGAGGAGGAGCCCTAGTCCGGAGTGGACAAGGATTGTGGAGGATTTGAGGGACGGCGTGAGTAGGGTGTCGACTTCTGGAAGGTCGTGCCGGCGAGCATGTCGGCGGTGGAGGGAGAGAGGTGGCCGTAGAATGCTTGGGATGTGCCAGGCGCCGGCGAGGAGAGAGAGGAGGGTCAATTCCGGGCTCTTATGAGAAGTGGACGCTTGGAACGGAATGATATCCCTTTTTCTATGACTCCCCGTTTCAAGGCCTTTTTTTTTTTTTTTTTTTTTTTTGTTGAGTAAGTGCATTGATTTGTACTCTTGGAAGCTCACTCCAGCATTGAACCCTCCTAACGCTAAGTAGTGGCACCAAACACGAAGAGATGAAGAGGGCAATAAAGACAACTGGGATTTTGACACTCCCCCCATCCTCCAACCCGGGTGCTAGGGTAAGTTACCTTGCCTGCATCAGCCAGAGTTTGCCAGAAATGCATTTTTTCTTTCCCAACAGGAGGACCCTTTGCGTGCCAACTCCAAGTGGCCCCCCCCCCGCCCACCAAAAAAAGTTGTCCTGCAAACCGTCAAATTTCTAGTGTTTAGGAAGGGAATCAAGCCCACAGCCCTTTTCTCCAAGAATCGGTCCCCCACCGCTCCGGCCGTTTCCGGTTCGATGTTGCCTTCGTGACCGGGCTACACATTGAATAGAAGGAGGAACCCAACACAATGGAAGGTGTGATCTACATTCTCGGGTCTGGATCTGAGTAAGTACTCACATGGGTGTGGACGCTTGTTCCAGCGTTCGGTCAATGAGTTCGGCCATTGACATTGACTGGGCTGAAGGTACCACTGCGTCAGATCCAGGAACACTCCTGGCCGTGGAAGGCTTGCCCTCGCCTTCGTCTCATGGGAAGAAACTTCAGCCTTCCGGGTGCTGCGATGCTGCCCATGAACATGAGAGGGAAGGAAGGCATGGTGCGTGGGAATCATGCTGGAATTCTACCCGCGTTTGGCTCTTCTCGTCCTGTTCACTCAAAACCAGTTAGACGACAGCGATTAGAATCGAAGCAGCATAGCACCAATAAACATCGACAGCGACCTCTCTTCGCCTACCGGCTTTTGTGTCGTCCCTTTCTCCGATTCGAGCCGACCCCCTCGAACGATACATGCGTTTGCCCCCCGAGCAACCAAGACGGTAAGGGCCCCTAATGTTCTGTTCTCTTGGTCGCGTCCTGACTGCGTCATCCCGCTCTCTCTTTGAAGCCAAAACCAGCATTATCATCGCCGTCGTCAGTGGCGTGGTCTGCCTGATACTCGGGTCTCTTCTCGGAACCGTCTTGCAGAAATTCTCGTGTTAGGAGCTCAGCCATCTCGAACAACTCAGGGACCGTTTACGCGACCTTTTCAACGACACCAGTTCGCGCATCCGCCAAGTTTTCTATCGAACCGCTGTATATCAGCCAGAGGATATCCCACTGGACGACCTGAATCCGGCATCGGCACCTCAAGGCCAAGAGCAAACTCAACCCGCGTCTGCACCACCCGATATCATCGACTCTGGAGCCCTCCCCTCCCTGCCGCCAGTAGCGAGGGTATCTCCTATCGGTTTTTGGGGGTTTCCGTGTTCTTCAGCAGCCAACTGAAGGATGGATCAACTCCGGCGATTATGCGGTCAGTTAGTGGCGCGCCATTTGGCTTCACGTTGGAGTCTGCCGGGGAGGAAGGATGAGGCGAGGATTTGATTGATGATTAGGGATTGCTGTCCTGGCTGTAAGTCTGGACCTTCTCCTCACCCCCAACTGACTCTGATTTGTTCTAGGAGCCGCGTGGGGTGGGAGGTTGAGGGACCTCTGCAGCGGCTCGCGCCTTGACGTGGCACAGAGACTTTCTACTAAGGCGAGCCATCGCTCCGACCTTACCCTCAACGGCGTTCGTATACCCTCTTCGTCAAAACTTCCTTTATCCAGGGATTGTGAGCTGATTGCTGCCTACCTCGATGGGAACCATCTTGCTTGTCCCTCCCGAGTCGCACACCACGCTGATTCGCTCATCCACCACACGCCCCATCATCCCGTCGTCAGCATCGATCGACCGGCCCAGTCCTGTTGGGAGGAGCGCGAATGCAAAACCAGAAGAACATGGGATGGCACAGCGCGTCTTTTACTCCGGTCATGTATGCTCTAGCTCCATCCAGACATGGGCGGTGCTCATATTCTGTTTTCTGTACTAGCTGAGCAGCTCCGAATCGGATACAACGAATCCTGCAATTCTTTCCTCGCTTCGACGTTTCGGGGATGCGTAGGACTGAGGAGGGTGCGATTGTTGTGGTGCAGTTTTGGGTATCAGTCGGATGGTATCGACCAGGGTCTGCGCTGGAGAAGATGGTGGAAGTTGGTATGGAGTTTCAGGGCATTCTCAAGGATACTATGAGACGTCACTGGGCTCAAACAGTCGTTCAATTCGGTTACTTACGTGACGCGTACCCGCGCAGTCAACGTCATCAACTCATCCATTGGGCCTTGGATTCTCGTTTTGCAATGGATGTGGTGATAAAAGTATCACTCAACATCATCATTGGGCTGATGACCTGGACGTTATGGGAAAATGAAATCCTGGTCCCCCACTCTCCATCATCCCTCCAGACATATAATTATCGATATTCTACCCTCGGCTTCCCCAATCACCACCTCTATACTTACAGAGGCAGGGGGCCGGTCTATCTACCAATCAACCGCATCATAATCATAAAAAACCCTCCTCCTCTCCATGTTCATCCGCAAGGTGGTCAGAGGAATGACGATGGTTATCCCGGCGGCCGCGGATACGGCCGGGGGACAGAACTCCAAGCCTGCGTACCGCCGTAAGGAATGGACGGACACCGACGAACACGAGAACCAGGGGAAGAATTGCCGATCCTGTCGACTTCGCCGTATCCTCTTCCCTTGGGTGAAATGGTCTCGCAGAATCTGCGTCCCCGCGACGGCATACCATCCGGACACTCTCCATGGCGCCTCCATTGACAAGGATGATTGGAATGTCGTGCAGGCAAATTTTCCGGGCCCTCTGGGCCAGTACTACGAACCCAACGACCCAGAGAAACCCGAGGTATACATGTTCACCGTACCGGGCGATTGCCGGAGCCTCGCGCCTGTGCCCCAGTACCAGCATCGATTCGACGACGCCAACCCGCCTCCTTACGAGTGGGCTCGCCTCTCAAACCTCCCCCTGCCGGTGGTGGTAGACGACTCCTGGTCCTCCCTGTTTGCGGCACAGCGCGAAAAGTCGCGTCTACTCGAGACCAAGGAGTACGTCTCGTCCCGGATCGCTGAAATCGATAGGAAGGTCAAGGCCGTCATGGACAGGAAGCAGGAGATGGATCCGGATCTGCACCTGACTTACATTGGAGCCCAAATGACGGGAGCGTTACTGGACGCTGGGATACCGAACAGTCGTATACAGGCCTTGAGAGATGTGCTAGCTGGGAGGTTGCGGGACTTTTCTGAGACTCGGTGGTATGATGATCTGGATAAGCAGTTTGTTTTAAGGGAGAGGCTTTCGCCAGTGTCCCTGCTTTCCCCGCTACCACCATACTAGGGTCTGTGTCTGCTTCTCGGTCCCGAGTCTGATTGGAGTACATGTACATAATTATACTACCATCTCATGAAAGAGCAAAGTGTTAGCACCAGACAGCATTCAGCTTCTGAATGCAGCCCCCCCCGGGACTTCTCGTCAATGGCCACTATAGGAGGTTACTTAAGTAGGCCATAGGGTTGTTGGCTGGTCCATCCTTCTCTTTCATTTTCATTTGCTCTCGTGCAGCTTTCCCTTGAGTCTTGCTCTTTGACATCTACTAAAATGCATTTCCGTCCCAACTATTCGCTTTTCAATCCATTTACTTGCTCTATAGCCGGAGAGTCTTTAACTATTCTTCGTTTATTTCACCGTTTCTTTGATTCCTCTTCTCACTCTTGGTAGCAAGGTACCCAGGAGAGGAAGCAAACTGCTCTAACTATCAGAGCAACCCAGACCGCTCATGTCATTCGACCCTGAGAGCGGGGGCCAATCATCTGCTGATCACCTAGTTATGACGAGAAGCTGGTGTAAGTGACCCCAGTGACATCATGCCCCCCTCCCCTCCAGTTGCTCCGATCTTATACACCGGACAACAGCCCGCCGCCTCTGCACTTACCAATGCGTCTGCAACTCCTGAAGCTACTCACCGCTTGTAAGTGTAATTGGACAAACCTCATCACCACCAAAATGGCGACCATGCTTCAGCCGGTGCTCGAGCCCCATCCCCACCAAAAACCACACTCCATCCACTCCTACGCCGGCCTCGCCCGGCCGCCTCACCTCTCCCGCCTCGAATCAGCCACCCAGAAGAAGGAATACATCGAGCCGCTCAGCATCGATGTCGACGACTCGCGCGGCGGCTTTGTCCCAGGCTTCCTGCACCTTCCCCCAGACTTCATCACCGCCCCGGCGCAGTCCGAAACCGCCAAACCGCAGATGGCACTCCCACCTCACCATCACCGCACCGCCGCCATCCTACTCTCCGGAGCCGGGGGCGGCGTCACGGGCCCCAGCTCCATCTACCTGTCGCTTGCGTGCAAGCTCGCCACGCTGGGGTCCGGCATCCCGACACTGCGTCTTGATTACCGCTACCCGGCGCACACGCAGCCGTGTGTCAACGACGCAAAAGCGGGGATGAAGTACCTTCGCGACATGTACGGGCTCGACCGGTTCGTGTTGGTGGGGTGGTCGTTTGGCGGCGCGGTGGTGTTTACCGTCGCCGGGGAGCACGATGAAGAGCGGAAAGAGGTCGTCGGGTGCGCAACTATTGCTAGTCAGACAGCCGGGACGGAGGGGATCACCAAGCTGGCTAAGAGGCATGTGCCGGTGCTGTTGATGCACGGCAGCGGGGATAATACGCTGGGCGTGGGGTGCTCGCAGAGGCTGTGGCATATGTATGGCGAGGGGGACAGGATGCTGCAGGTTTTTGAGGGCGATAATCACTCGTTGAGTCAGAACGCGGAGCAGGCGGAGGAGATGCTTTGTGAGTTTGTTGCAAAGTGTGCGGGGATGAAGGTCGGGAAGGAGGAGAGGAAGAATGTGGTGGGGGTTGAGCTGGTGGAGGGGAATGAGAGACATGAGTTGATGGAGAGGGGCGGGGATTTGAGAGCGCCGGAGAGGGAGGACTGAGGAAAGGACGGAGTTGTCTGGGAAGTGCTTTGTTTATTTTCTGTAATATATGCTCTGGTAATGGATGTCTCCTCGTCGGCCTCAGTCGGTGTCGATTCATGGGTTTCAGGGGCTCATGGGTAGGCAGACTGACTTAGCACTGTGGAACCAACGAATAGGTCTTAAGAGTGCCGTAACACGTACAATGGAAATCAATTTTCCCGTATCGTTCTTCTATATCCTTTAGTAAGAAACCGACCCTCGCTGCACTATGTTGTAGCGTGGCGGTTCATGGGCAAATGCTGGCGGAGCCCAGGGCTTAAGAAAACCCTCTGCTCCCGAAAGCGAAGCCGACGATGGTGGAGATGCGGGGAAATGGGTCCGGAGAACGCCTCCAGTCCCACTTCCGCAGGCACGACGGCACCTTGATTCACCGGGGATACTGGTGCAGAGCCGGATGATTCGGGACCGGCCCGTTTCCGGTCAGACTTGCGGCTATCCTCTGGCTCGGGCTGTGGCACCACTTAGCAACCTCGCGACGCGATGAGGGCGGGCACATCCAGGCGTAGCAGTTAAGAGGATGCCAGATCCCGACGTTGCCACTTGACTCTCGAGTCTAGGCTCCATCACTCCACCAGCCCACCATGACCCCCGAAGCCGAGAAGGTCGACGTCCTCATCTGCGCAGTGGCTCGGCCGGCCTGTGTGCCGCCGTCTGGCTCGCCCGCTTTGGCATCAACTACAAGATCCTCGAGAAGCGCGACGGCCCGCTCAGGATCGGCCAGGCCGACGGTGTGCAAACCCGCACCGTCGAGATCTTTGACAGCTTCGGTATTGCCGAGGATCTCCTCAAAGAGTCGTACCATGTCCTTGAGGTCGCCTTCTGGTCGCACCTCGAGGCTGCCAATGAGGGCGTCGATGGTATCAAGAGGACCCGGTATGCACCGGACAAGGAGACGGAGATCAGTCACCAGCCCCATGTCATTCTGAACCAGGCGCGGCTGAATGCCATGATGATAGGGGAGTTGAAGAAGGGGATCGTGGCGCAGCCGGTAGAGTATGAGTGTGAGGTGAAGGGGTTGGATGTGGATGAGGCTGCCGTGAAAGATCCGGATGCGTATCCAGTAAGGGTTACGGCAGTGAAGGATGGCAAGGATAGGACTTATCAGGCCAAGTATGTGCTGGTACGTACCTCTTTTCCCACCCAACCCTGAGCCCCTATTACCCCAGACCGACCGCTGAATGCTCCAGGGCTGCGACGGCGCACACAGCGTCATCCGCAAATCTCTCGGGTACAAGATGGTCGGCGACAGCACCGACGCCGTCTGGGGCGTCATGGACATCTTCCCGCGCACCGACTTCCCCGACATCCGCAAAAAATGCGTCATCAACTCAGCCGCCGGCAGCATCCTCATCGTCCCGCGCGAGGGCGACTCCATGGTCCGCTTCTACACCGAGCTGCCCGCGGGCACCAAGGTCAGCGACGTCACTCTCGAGAGACTGCAGAACCATGCCCGGCTCGTCTTCAAGCCGTACACGATGGACTTCGCCGAGACGGCGTGGTCGGCGTATGCCATCGGCCAGCGGCGGGCGGACTTCTTCCACAAGAACTACCGCGTTTCTTGACGGGTGATGCCTGCCATACGCACTCGCCCAAGGCTGGCCAGGGGATGAACGTCAGTCTGCAGGACGGCCACAACATCGGCTGGAAGTTGGGCATGGTCCTCAAGGGCCTGGCTCGTCCTGAGCTGATTGAGACGTATGTCCTCGAGCGCGAGCGCACGGCTACGGAACTGATCGAGTTTGATCGGGCTTCACCAAGCTCTTCAACTCCAAGTACCGCGAGGAGAACAATGTCACGCCGCAGATGGTGTCAGAGCAGTTCGTCAAGGCGGGGAGGTACACAGCGGGTCAGGCGGTGCATTATGATCCTTCGCCCGTTACGGCAGTGGGGGACAAGGACAAGGAGATCGCCACCAAGGTTACCGTTGGCATGCGTTTCCCCAGCGCCCAGGTTGTGCGGTTCTGCGACGCCAAGGCGATGCAGCTGGTCAAGGGAATGCCGGCGGACGGACAGTGGTATGTCGTGGTGTTTGCGGGCGATATTGCTCAGCCGGAGGCAGCCGTGCGGCTCAAGCAGGTATATACAAGACCAGAATCGCAGTTCGACCGTGTGTTGTGGCTGACACCGTTCAGGTCGCCCGGTCGCTTGAGGAGACTGCAAGGCGGTTTACTCCTTCAAGTGCCTACCCTGACAGCGTCATCGACCGCGTCCTGGTGATTGCGTCAGACAGGGTTAAGGTTGAGCAGGAAGAGATTCCTGACTTCTTCTCCCCTGTGACGGGGAAGTGGGGGATGAAGTGTGAGTGTGACTCATTTACCCCCCTGAATGCTCCTGACTACCCTGAATACAGCGAGGCTGACGTTAACACTGGACCAGGCCTGACCAAGGTGTATGCTGATGACGAAAGCTACAACTCTGGCCACGGCCATGCATACGAGGCGTATGGCGTTGACCCCAAGAAGGGAGCGTTGGTTGTTGTGCGGCCGGATCACTGTAAGTAGGCTTGGTCGTTGTTGATGAAGGGTGATGCTCACTGCTGAGACAGATGTCGCCAAGATCGCCGCTCTAGAAGAGGTCGACTCAATAAGGCAGTTTTTCGAAGGGTTTCTTCTACCTGTAGTAAGCTCAAGGAAAAAAGATGCTTGTGAGTTTGCTGAAGCGCTCGATGATACGCTAAGCATGTGTGTCTGTCAGTCGCGGTCGTCTCGCTGTGCATCATCCAGTCCCATCTTACTCATGCCTCCCATCTCTACCAAGCTTCATTCTCTCTGGTTCGGGGGTATACGACAGACGTGGGATGATTGGTTGAGGGCGGGCCTGAACCACGAACAGCTGGAGGACAACCACGGAATTCAAAAACATGTGGTGACTGAAAAAAGGTCGGGCCCAGTGCCTGATTTTGGGCCGCGTCCACGTGCTTTAGCTGCACTTTGAGGCTGACAAGATCTATTTTTTCAGGCTATTACGTGCACCGAGATGGCAGAGCTGTGTATGCCTCCACCGGCGGCCGCCATGCTTTCGGCCGCACAGGGCCCCCTATTGGGGCTTGGCGCTTGATGTGTTGGCGACGGCACCCACAGCAGCATAGAGGTGGCAATGTACACGCAATAGGCCTCAAAAGCCCCAGGCTTCACTGTAAGGCTGACAAGGCAGTTTGAAGGCAACCACAAATGTAGATAGGAGAGGTACTCTGTGACAGCTCCCTACGAGATGTCCGCAAGAAAGAGATGTCCTACAGAGATATAAAACGATGCTCTTGACCATCACTAAGACTTGGATCACTAGAGTCCCTTCTCCTTCGATAACTGTCGTTGCTTCTTACCTTCGGTCAACATCCACACTCTTATCGTCATGCATTACCGTCGGAATCTTTTGGTTTGCCGCTACTTTGTTAACAACGTCGCATGTCCTGGCAAGGGCTACTGTGTTGGAAACTCACACAAGCAACATGATATTCAGCAATGGAAGCAACAGAATGGGTCGAACCACTGCATTCACGGAGTGAGCTGCCAGTATCTCATGAATCGTCTCTGTCTCTATTCCCACACCGACGAGGAACGAGCAGACTGACCGCAGTGGCTTGATGGTCCGCAACCTCGAAGACGAGAGGCTGTGCTGCTTGACCGCCTTGTACTGAACCACAAATTCGTCAGCATCACACAGGATCGGGATCTGGCGAGCTATAACTACTTACCGACGGCGAGATTGCTGTCCCTGGTCTGTTCTGCTCTCTTTTCTACTATGGCCTTTATTCTGAGGCCACGTGGTGCTGATACGTCGTTTGGAATAGGCCTTCCTCCACGGTTCCAGCCTTTAAAACAGTGCCTGAAGGTACAAGGCGATCGTACCAACCAAGCGGTGCATTCCAAATTCCCCAAATACGTACACCCTTTCGAACCCATGCTGCGATCTCGAGGTGATGCAGCATCTTCCAACATCTTCAAGTCTGCCGACGTGATCAGCAATTCGAGCAACCTACGCAAGCTGTTTCACCTGTTCCGAAACGAGAAAGAAACCGAGGAGAGGTACGACGTTGAGGCGAGAGGAAGCACGCTGCTGCTCGGGAGGTGGAACGAAGATCCGGCCCTCAGGCTAAGCTTTGGCTATGGGGCTGGATTCGAGAAAGCGACGTGCAGTTATGCTCCTGAGGACGGCCCTGTCTTGCAGGACAGCAAGAGCCACTACCGGGTGATGTCTTACAGCTTCGGGGACTTACAGTGCGTCGTCCAGTCCGAGGCGGACGCATATCACTGCGATTGTGACCACTCCGGCAAACCCTCAAAGGCCGCCAACCCACCAAAGATCCATCCCTCCAAGCACAAGAAGAGCCACTCAGATCCCTTGCCAATGCGTCCCGACATCCCCATTCAGCGCTCTCCTCGCTCTCCGGCCACCGCTTTCGCGGCCCTCACACTCGACGACCCAGGCGACAGCCCAAGCTTTGCAAGCTTACTCCCACTACCAACCAGCACGCCATCGGACACGCTCAGAATTCACCACACAGGCCGCACCATTCCCTCATCATGCCTCATCGAGCTCAAGACGCAAACGGCTGGAAAAAAGCCCATGTCTCCACCCGAGACACAACTCTACTTCGCCCGGCGGACCAAACTGTACTTTGCCTACCATATAAGGGCGAATTCCGTCCTGGCCCTGACTTGCCGTGGAGGATATGACGGAGAGGTTGCGGGCCTGGGAGCAGCGAGAGCAGGCTACCCTGAGGAAGGTTGTTGCTCTACTGAAGTATGTGAGGGAGCGGGTGAGAGAGATGAGAGAGCAGGGGGGGAGAGCATGAGTTTGGTGTGTCGGTGTGATGGAACGGGGACGGACTGGGGGGTGAGTATGAGTTGTGTGAGAGGAAGGAAGGTGGGGGGTTGCTGCCGGCGTGAGGTGGACAACCATCAGTTGATGCATCCAGGCATGAGTGCCCGCAGATACGAACTAGGAGCTTGAAGGAGCATTGGAGATTGACAAACGAAACATTAATTACTACGATAATGGAATCGGTCAGTTGCAAACAAAAAACCACCTCAGCAACATCAGAAGCCAACCGTGTCTAAACCCGAACTCCAACCCCAGTCATACATGTCTATCAAACCCGCCCTCCTAATAAGTAATCATGGCCGCCTTCCCAACCCACCTCCCCGCGCCCTCCCTCGTCTGCAAACAATTCTCAAATACCCACTTCCCCACATCCCCCTACTGATCGTGTACCCGACCGCCTTGCTCTCCACAACCCCCTCCACAGGATCCTCCATCCCCTCTCGGACCAGTCCCTCTGTCTCGGGGCCGTCCGTGTACAGACTGCCCCGCACAAGCGTCCACTCCTCCCCACTCTGCACCAGCAACTTCTCCATCGCCTTCTTGTCCACATGCGGCTTGTGAAGCAGCAGCTTGTAGAGGGGCACCATGGCAATCGGCACGTCCCTCGCCACGGTCGAGATGCCCGTGGAGCTCACCGCGACAATGTACGGCCGGCCCGCTGCCCCCTTTTCTTCGCGGCAGCGGCGCAGCGCGGTCAGCAGCGCCGATATGCCGTTTTCGCAGACGTGGGGTCGCTCATGCCCGTGAGGGGGGCCGCGCGCCGATGGAGAAGACGATGTTATCGACGAGGCGGTGGGGATCGGAGGGGGTGACGAGGCAGGACATGAGCACGGAGGCGTCGTGGGCGTTGCCCTGAATGATGTGCAGGTTGGACGGGGGGCAATTGTCGGGGAATTGCGAGGAGAGGCGGAAGGGCGTGCGGCAGAGCGCGATGCAGGTATGGCCAGCGGCGAGGGAGCGCCGGAGCGCGGAGAGGCCGCAGCCGCCGGTCGCGCCGAGGAACAGGGTCGTCTTGATGTTGGACATGGCGATGTGGTGTGGTTATGGTGTTGATGGGGAGCTTGGGAGTGCCTTCGTGTAGGTTTGGTGGTTGGGGCTTGGATGTGTCTCTTGAGAGAAGTCTTTGTCAGAGAATGAAACAATGTTTCAACTGCAAAAGGCTGCCCGGTGCTGTGCTTAGGATGCTGCTGCTGATGCTGATGATGGTCCGGGTCTGGTCGCTGGCGGAGGCGACCCCCTTTTATGCCCCTCTTCGCCAATACAGCCATCATCGCCGATGTCGCCGGTGACGCGTATCGGAGCAACATTGTGAGAATCCCGTCGACGACCAAGAGTCAGCCGACGCCATCGTCAAGAGGCGCCCCCGAAGGGTGGAGATTCGGCGGTGATGGGTGGAGTCTTTGGCGCCGAACCGCGTGGCGGTCGGCGGAAGCAACCAAGAGGTTCCTCCGGCTGACCCGCAGCAGCCCACCGTGGCTTTTTCTGAGGGAGTTGATTGGATACAATTGACCTTCCGCCGGCCGACTTGGCGTCTTGAATTCATCCGCTTTGGCATCAGTGGGCTTACCCCTAACCCTGAGAACCATTACCAAAACCCCTGACCCCCGTTTCTGAGCCAGCAGATTCATGACTGGCTGATGTCGAGGAGCTCAGTTAGTTGGCGATGAGAGCTGGAATTCTTCTTGCTTTGTACTGGGATGAAAAGTTCACCAATCCCAATCAAGAACCCGGGTTCCAGCATATGGCGTGGCACGGTGCCGAGGATTCAAGGGTGTAAAAATCGTAATTCCCTGATCCTGCTCTCCATAGGTTTGCCTTTCCACTATTCACCATGGAGCAAAGCTCCAGCTGCGCCTGTGATCGGATGATGACTTATATTTGCCTTTCTAATGCCCGGGGTTTGCTGTTTACTAGCCTTATCAGCTAACCACGCTGAGCCATGACCCCCATTTAGTGTCCCATATGAGCAAATCATCTCGAAGCGCTTCCCGATCAAGAGCCTAATGGCGGGGCATGGAATCCTTCACACAAGACGCTAACAGCACTTGGTCCCAATCATCTGGGTGTCGATGCATGGTGCTTGTACGCATGCGGTCAGCCATGTCATCTACCACGGAAGCAGTGGCCGGGAGTGAGCCGCACGGCTGTGGCACATCGCCATCCCCAATGGTCCCAACTCCTCATGACGTTGGCTTGGTCATCGGTCAAAGGCATGAAAGCTGTGCGACCTGAGACAGCGGCTAGATTCGGTAATTATGCCGCCGCCTACGTCCGACTGGTCTGAGCCTAGCCTGGGGATGGACTGATGTGACCTTGGAATACAAGGGTGCAACACATCGAGGCTGAGTTGGTAAAGGTGGTGGATGGTCGTGCCTCCTTTGCCGAGCTTCAAGGAGCTGATCAGGTCAGTGGCGACGGTTGCTGGTCCAGAGAAGCCTAGAGCAAGACTGGTTAGGAGGGTAGCGACTTGATCACGTCATCTTCGAGGGGCGGCAGACGGAGAGGAAGCGAGAAAAAGCCCATCAGTGAGGGTTTACCCCTTCGAACAACGTTTCCCAACTTGGAAGTAGTGGAGTTTTGGTCAGCGTTAGTAGCCTGGCAGGTGACTTCAAGTCATCCCATGACAATCAATCTTGCTTGGTCGAAGACACCGACGCCACCATCACACTTGGATAGACAGAAACCCTGCAGCACCAGAGTCAATACGTGGGGGACCAAGAGCCCTTGGCCGCCACACCCCACGGCTCGTCGGTTGAAACCCCATTACTTTCCTTCCCCCCTTTCCAAAAAATAAATAAATAAATAAATATATAAAAAAAAAAAAAACGGATGAGACAAAGCCCCAACATGAAAACATACCTGAATCTTCCTTGTCAACCAGATTGGCTTCCTCTCCTTCTCCGCAGCGTTGTGCTGCATTCACATTGTGACCATGCCTTCCGTACCACACTCAGAAAATATCTGACTGCACCACTATGCGACCTAGAGACTCCCAACAGCTGTGTTCCTGCTCCATGGTTCCGGGTCTCTTGGGGGCTTGTACAACGTCAAATCATGTCATGCCAAGTTTTGGTTTGTAGGGTACGCTCTCGCATTGTGCCGCAGTCATGCAGGCAACCGCGATAGCTTTCTGAGATTTCTTTACCGGTTGAGGCCCTCTGTCCCTACTGATTGTGACAACAACGGTCCAGGCCCATTTGGTTTCACTTTTTCAGCCACTTGCTTTGACGAGGCGTTACACTTAGTGAAGATGACGACTGCCATTCTCAATTCGCGGCCGCGAAGAATTTGGCCTGCTCGAGGATGGCCAGATATATCTTTCCAGCACCACAGCCTACCTGACTTGGCATCAACCGCGTCCCACAAATCTCCAGATACATACCTCAGAGGAACACCACCTATGGGCAATTTACGACTTACACGTCCCTCGAAGATTCGCAAGTTTGGCGTGCTCGAGATTGTCGAGGAGGCTCGGGTGGTGGAACTGGACGATCATGGTCCTTGTGGAGACGTCAAAGACAGCCATACACTCTCTTTTCCGAGGAGCTTGCTCGACGCATTCTTGTCCAAGATGGTCGTTGTTATTCCTTGCAAAGATGAGGCTCTGTCTGTCATCAAGGGCGTAATCTCTGCAGTACCAGCCTCCTGCTTTGTCATCTTAGTCTCGAACTGCAGCAGAGAGCAGGACGACGAGTACGAGCGGCAGGTAGACATGGTCAAGACTCTTAGCAACAATGGCAAACACATTCTCTCCGTCCACCAAAAAGACCTCAGGGCAGCAGCCAGCTTTCAAGCCTCGGGCATGCCCGAGTTGCTCGACCCCACTAACGGCACCATCCGCAACGGCAAGGGGGAAGGCATGCTGCTGGGCATTGCGATTGCGGCAGCATTTTGTCCACAGCGACGTTACGTTTGCTTCGTCGATGCCGACAACTTCAACCCTACCTCGGTGGCTGAGTACTGCACCGCTTTCGCGGCCGGGTTTGCCATGTCTCCTTCGCCTGAGCTGCAGCACTCCATGGTCCGGCTTAAGTGGGCATCAAAACCAAAGATACGGGATGGTCAACTCGAGTTTGTCACAGAAGGCAGATGCTCGCGGATTATCAACTCTTGGCTCAACAAGTTGTTTGCTACTGCTTCTCAGACGTCTTCCACCACCGACACAGCACCCGACTTCATTACCACTGGAAATGCCGGTGAGCATGCCATGACCATGGACTTGGCAATAAAGCTGCGGATGGCGGCCGGCTACGCCATTGAACCATTTCATTTCATCGACTTGCTGGAAAGGGGTCATCTCGTCGCAGCGGGCGATGCCACCCCCAGTCTGAAGATCACTTCTAAGCCCCTCAACAAGCCGGTCCGGATCCTCCAAATCCGGACCCTAAACCCACATTTCCACCGGCTATCAGACGATGATCATATCCGGCGCATGTGGGCAGCCGGACTGGGCTCGATATACCACGGTTTGGCCCCTTACAGCTCGATTTCCCAGTGGAGCAGCGGTACCGTGTCCGAACTTCGCAATGACATGTATGAATTTGCTGTCAAGAATGACGGGATTGACGAAAGCTCAGGAGATCTTCCCCTTCCTAGGATTTACTCAGCCCTGGAGGACCTTGACTTTGAGGTCTTTAAGGAGGTTCTGGGGCAGAGTCTGGGACTGTTGAGAGCTCCTCCGGCCGAGAACCGGGATTGACAAGAAGCGCTGGCCGCTCTTGACGTTGCTTGGATGCTCTTGAGCTTTAACTCAAGCTTGACATTGAGTTCCCCGTTGAGTTGGACTTTTCTTCTCTTCTCTTTTAGACAAGGTTACAGGGTTTCTGTCGCAAGACGCTCTTTCAAGTATTCTTGATTTTTCCTTAGCGAAGTCGTCAGTTCTTAGGTAGACAGAAACGGGATGAACAAGTCTCATACATTCGAAAGTTCAAGGCAGAAGAGGCAGGAATTCGAAACAGAGCCACGTTGTAAGTTCCAGGTTTGAGGGCATCTTCCTGATTGGGAACTCAAGCAGGAAACCCCTCTTTTAACCCCGGGCCCTGTTTTTCTCAGCCCCACGTCAGGGGTAACTACTGTACACGGTAGAGCTCCGGTTGGTCAACCGATTGTTTTCCTAGCCTCGGCACCACCTCTCCTCCAGGCTTCAGCATCCTCACCTCATCACATCATCAACGTGGCCCTAATCAGTTGACTCAGTTTTCCGTGCCGCTGGAACAAAATGAGCACGCCATCCACCAGCTTTGTCACCTTGCCTGAACTTCTGCGGAGTCTGGCTGAGCAGGTTCGTTCCTGTCTCCCTTGTCATTGCTCTAGGTCTCAGATGCCTATGCCTATCTCTCTCGGCTTCAACAAGTGTATCATATTCTTGCTAACAGCCATCGCTATTTTCAGGTCCGCAGTCGCAAGCAACTGGCCAGTCTCCGCTTAATTAACAAAACATTTAATGCCGCCGTCACCCCAGTCTTCTTTCGTGAGATCTACGTTGGGCGGAAGCCGAAGCGTCTGCGTCTTAAGACAATGCAGGAGTTTGCTAGCTGCATGCATCTGGGTTATGTCAAGAACCTCTGCCTCATGAACGGCAGGAATACAGACGATTACCATAATCTGGTGCAGGGGATGTTGCGCAAGATGCCTCTTTTGGAAAGCTTCCGGTGAGTTGGTCTCCCCAATGTTATAATGGGAGAACGAACCTAATCAAGATTAACTCGACCAAGATGGCTCGGCATTCCCCTGGCAGCTTCTACGCTGACTGTCCTACACGAGTCATGCCCAGCACTGAAAGCCATCCATATCGACTTCCCTTGGGACATGGGTAGCCAAGTCGGGTACAGCACAATCTTCCACGAGGAAGGCTGGCGGATGAAGGAGCGGCAGCTCTACGGACAACCAGACCTGTCCGTCTTCTCCCAACCTTGAAGAACTATCTCTCGAGAAGCTCTACGAAGAACTTCCCTGGTGGCGATCGCAAATCGTCCAGATCCTGACTAGCTCGCCCAACCTGCGCAGCCTCCGCCTCTCCCTCTCAGCCAAGACCGTCACCCGCTACTTCCAAGACGACGAAAGCGACAAGTACACTGGCTTCTTCGATCGCCTTTGCGCCGAATACAGCTCCACCTCCTCCCCGCCCCTCCGCCTCCGCTCCCTCCACCTCGGCCTCGGTACGCCCCCGCTCACCCCTCCTCCGTCCCGAGCCTCACCGACCCGCGCTTCCTGGAGGAGGTCTACATCGACAACGGGGGCCTGTACGCCTATGGAAACGTTCTCAGCTACGACGACGACGACAACCCTATCGCCTGGTCGTCCTTCGCGCCGCACCACTGCCCCAGCCTGCGCCGTCTCGTCGTCCGTGACTACCTCCTCGACGTCCACCGGTTCCTCGCCACAACCCAGGACGCCGCTTCCGCGCGCCAGCTAGCCTTTTGGCACAAGGAGCACTCGTACGCGTTGCCGTCCGCGGCGCTGCTGAGGAGACATAGGAAGTACCCGGGGCTACCACTGAGGCTGAGGATGATGGTGGTTGAGCTTGAACCGTACGAGTCCTGCCCGTTTAGTGATGATAATGAGGAGGAGGAGGAGGAGGAGGAGGAGGGCGATGAGGACGAGAAGAGGCAAGATGGGGAGGAGTTCTCTGTTCAGCAGGTGCTGGACGATCTCGTGACTGGCGATGATGGCGTGCTGGAGGGCCTCGTGGTCCGCCTTCCCGAGATTGAAGTGTATGAAGAGGGCATCCCCAAACACGGTCCTGGACGTCGAGTCGCTAGCTGCGGCTGTTGGGAAACTGGTCGGCTTGACGCAGTTGGTGGTGAGGGTGGAGTGGCTGGGTGCTCCACGGGAGCTGGGGCAAGCAGCCCACATGCTGGCCGCTGCGGCGCCCAGACTGAGGTATCTCAGCATGTCGGATGGGAACTGCTGGCGGGTCTGTCGCAGTGATGATGGGACCGTCAGGCTGGAGGCGCTCGAGGACAGGGAGATCCGCGATGTGGAGTTGTTTCGGATGATGATGTGGCAGCAGGCGGACGTCGTCCGTTGTGTCTGGGACGAGGAGAGCGAGACGGACTGGACACCCCGAAGCCTGGCGTCTGTTACCTTCGTCGATCTTCTTCATCGTCTTCATCTTTTCCATATTGAGATCTGGGCCATCGATAGGTGCTACAGTACTACCTTTCAGTATCTAGTATGCCGTAGTCTACAGAGAGAGCGCGATGCTACAAGCGCGTGCTGTCTTACATAATTGGGATAATCGGATCAATAAGAGTCAAAGCCAAGTCGCTCTGTAGACTGAGGTGGGGATCTTATCGAATCTCGCTCTACACTTCGAGGAAGAAAATCTCGGACAAACTCTTAGATGTGTCTCGGGGTCCGCGATGAGGCGGCTTCCGTGCATGGTTCTAGAACCAACCCCAGCCAAGCCATAGAGCCCGGGATCTTGCATCCTCCACGGCAGTGCCATTCTGGAAAGGTTCGAGATATACATCCCTTGGTCTATGCAGGCCATATAGCCGTTGACTTGAGAGACTAGTCAAAGATGCAAAGAGATGCTCGAGGACACATCCCCATCTCGGGTCTCTTGTCAATAACTCACATGCAGCACAACCATGCCTCCAGGTCTTATTCCACCCTGGATAGTCCCATGCTTGTAGTCATCACAAGCCACCGGCAGTTGAGTTTGTTGGTTGGCGCTTAGTGCAGCAATCCAATCCGGGGCTGTCTGCAGGAAAGTGGCCCGCAACACAACACGACCTGGTTCCTCTTCACGGTAAACTGTCCTCAGGTTCGTCATTGGAGGCATTTTCACACTCCAACAAAGCAATCATAGGGTGTCTTTCAACCAAAATCGTGGTGCTGGTGAGGTTTTTCGCTGTTGTTTGTTGGACATGCAGAAGTAAGGAACACAGCCACTCGGTTGGTTGGCGGACAAGTGTCGGTGTGGTCCTGCGGCCAAAACTGAGACCCAGGCTTAGATCAAGAGATACCCACTCGGCATGCAGTCAGATACCAAAAAATGACCAAATTTTGAGCAGCAAGCCCTGATTTCTGGCGTTGCTGGACACTGGCAGTTGGCCTCTACTGCGCACCGCCTTGATTCAAGCGAGGCGATCTACGAATGCAAGACGACCAACAGCTTGCACAGTGCCATGATATAGTCCAGGCAGAGCGTCAGGTGCGCCCATAATTCTCGTCTTGGCCGAATGGCGGCCTGGATGGCGAGCTTTCTTGCGCAGTTCGAGCACTCGAGGTGGAGATCATGAGATATCCCTCAGGCGCATCGCATCGGTCAAGTCCGAAGAATCCAGTACCGGGTCTTGGAAACGAGGGTAGAAGTACTCCGTTCGACTTTTGAGTTCCTGCATATGCAAACGAGTCGTGGTTGCTCCGCAGCCGGGATGCATGCATATCCAAGTCAACTCTGTGGTGTTCACTGGCCGCAATAGTACAGAGCAAGATCAACAGGTCAGATGAGGCCTTTTAATTTTGTCCTCAGACGGTGGCATCCCAGTATTTTGTCCTGAACTGCAAGTCAGGACTTGCAGGCTCGTTACAGACATCGATAGCTTTGTAGATTGAGCCATTGATTGATTGCATAATTTCTGGGATCGACTGCCTCACAGCGACCCACGCCCTTTCAAGCACAGTGTTTCCAGGGCAAATTTCCTGCCCAAGGTTGTTGGCTTCAGTTGATATTTTGTTCCGGAGCGGTGGTTGACTGTCACTCCTACTCTGGGCCTGGACAAGATGGCAGTGCAGGGCACATACCAACAAACTGCCTCGTCTGTCAGGTCTCAGTCACGGCGGCCGATGGAGGCTTGCAATCGAGTCATGGCCAAAGCAAGAACCGGGAAGGCGGACACACGGGAGAACCATGAATTGATGGCATGGTGGTGTTGACCGACAATCTGCCTGTCACTCCTGAAGATGTGTTTGCTCTGTGGAACCTCACTTCGAGGAAGTCTTTCTCTTGTTCTAGAAAACATCTACGGAAGCGTGGGGTCCAAGCTGTGCCAATCAGGGGGCGAAGCATCCGGGTCGGCGCTTAATTACACGCTTTGCGTCTGTCGACCCCAAAGCCCAAGCCCACCTCCACCCCCTCGGCAAAGCCAATGACATCCAACACAGTTTCCAGACTAGGCATAGCAGGACTCCGCCCTTCACATTTTTCTGGGCTCTTGCTGTACGGCCTGGAGACATCATCCAAACTTCTTGTTCCTCCTGGACCCAACAGAGCACCGCCCCCTGCCGACCTGCAGGGGAGGGCACCATTGCTTCGCGGGACCCAAATGCAGCCCCCTTCAACGGCCCATCCCCGGCTAGACGACGTCAATAAAGATGTCGTTGGTACCTTGTACACTTGTCTGCACAGTGACAGGTCAGGACCTCGTACTGCCCCTGCCTTACTCTACATCCAGCCTGTCGAGGCAGAACGACTCTGGTATCCCAATGAACCCAGCCGGGCCGTCCCAACAGACTGGTTCACAGGGGCCCATGGCCTGCAAGACTCCAGACGCGGCCACACAGAGCTCGGCAGAGGTCACCTGGCTGCTTAATATCGGCCGCTTCTCTCGGTATCATTATCACTTGGGTATGTTGACTGTGTCCTGGCCGCCTTGCCCTGAGGAAGGCACCCTTCTGTCCCATTGTTGACTCAGAGTGCATCTCGTTCTGATCATTGTTCGTCTATAAAGAGGGCTCGATGCTCGAGGAAGGGACTCTTCTCCCACAGAGCATTCAAGACAACCCACCTCCCAATCAACCAGTCCACCCTACTGTCACGAACTTACATTTTCGGCCTCTTTGAATTCACCAGCGCTCACTATCGTAGACCTTTCCCTCAACTCTCAACCCTCAACCAGTTCTCATCGGGATCGACCGGTACATTCCAAGATGTGCACCTGGGAGAAGATCATCTACTCCTGCGACCACAGCGAGCGCAGAAGGATGGAATATTCCTGCGAGTATGCCCCTCGCTGGGCCTACGGCGATTGTGTCTATGACCGCAGACGCAGCCGGACTGTCCGGGTGTACAGCAGAGACATCTGCCCCGAATGCCAGAAACTGCTCGACGACTATACCACCCTCTAGTAGGAGCGGCGTGATCGTTGGCCCTGCGTCTTCCAGGCTCGAGGCCCTCGGCAAGACTTGGTAGGTTTTTCTCAGCACACAGCCTCTTCATTAGACCCTGCTGATACTGACTGCCTCTTTAGAAAGACTTGGCCAAAGCCGTGAGCACCTGCGAGTCATCTCAGCACTGCAACATTTCTTTTCTTTTCTTTTCTTTTCTTTTTTTCTTTTTGGGAAGATTTGACGGAGGTTTCTTGTCTATGGTTACGGTTCATTCCAAACACGACAACGACTGAGGATGGAAATGGGATTGCATGGTTAGATCAGCATTTCGCATCACTGCGAGCGAGGAATTCAAGATGGCGGATTAGGTGCGGGATTTCCAGGTTCATGTTTTCATGTTAGCAGTCAGCACTTGCTTTTTCAGACTAGATAGCTCAATCGTAGACTTTCAACCGTTGGCTCCCCAGCCCAGCCTGATCCATTGGGTTCTTCCACTCGCATCAGTCCAGCATAATATTGAAGAGCGGGTCGTGAACTAATTCATTATAATCAATACATTAACAATTTCATCGCCCAATTTCGTAGGCCTGTGGGTTTTCCCAGACTTCCTCCCGCAACACCGGATCGAAAGTCGGGCTGGCAGCTCCAAGATCCTCCACCTGTCTGGACCTTCCCCCAAGCCACATCGTACTCTGACCAACGAGGTGTCACGGTCAGGCCATCCGGTCATCTCATGGCCCCAGCCTCGAGGCCCTCGACTTCCGTCCGGGACCAATTCCTCCGGGAAAATCATGGTTTAACCAACCAACTAACCAACCGGTCTCTCCGCTCGTTTCTTACTTAAATGCATCTTAACAGGCGAGTTACGCGTGTTCCAGCAACATAGTGCCAACCATGCTCGCTTGCGGCGTCCCGGAACCATGAGATGGGATCCGGCCCCACCCGGTCTAAGTGGGACCCCCGGCACCGGTATGCCGGTCACTAGGAGTGTGGCTCGATCCCGGTTGCCCGGCTTTTACTTTTCAAGCTCAATATGTGGTAGTGCATGGTTGCCCTTGGTTCCGAAAACCGATTGCGAGTCAGACCCATACCCAGTCTCATCAAAAAAAGCATTCTCGATGAGAACCACAACAACACAGCCGTAGGGAAAAGGGGGAGACAATTCAGTCCCTGGGAAGTTCCTTTGTCAACACCACCAACCAGGTCCTGAGACACAGAAGTATCGCCCGTGCCACGCCCCCACGTCGAGCCCAAGGTGCACTACTCCACTATAACGATCAGCCGCACAACAAAGGGGAAGAAAAAAACCGGGGCCAGATCGTCTACTCGATCAACGAGCAAAAGTTTCGGGTTATTTTTTTCTGCATTGACCCCAACCAGGGTTGCCCAGGCGGCCAAGCGGTCGCGAAGCCGCGCCTCCACCTCATGCACCGAGAACCCTGCAACCCAAGCGATGCTTGTCTTCTTGAACTGCCAATTAGGAACCAAGCGCGCCTGCGTTTAAGCGCTCGGGTCTCGGAACAGAAGCCTCTTCACCCCAACCCCCCCCCATCTCCCGGCAAGTGCAGACGACAGCTCGCATGGAGAGATCTCGGGGAGGTCGGGACATTTTGGACACTTGAAGATCCCCGAAGCTCGACGTTAAGGGGTAGGAAAGCAGGGATGAGGTCCTCAACCGAGACCCGGTGTTTGGGAAAGCCAAGGTCCAAGCCTGCATCCCCCTCTGAGACAGCAAGCAACTGGTGACCCCGCATGCCCTGAAGGAACAAAGTTAAGACAAGAACATTCAGTACTTCACCAGACGCGGGGTCCTTCCCTTCCTCTGCATGAGGGGGGTGTGAACAGCGAGCTGAAGAAAGAAGCAACGGCCGCGTTCAGCTGGTAAGGCTGTGTGGTCTTCAGCAGACGCAGCACCCCGCACCGTGGTCAACCCCAATTAACAATCTGACCATCTTGGCGACCACTCGATCGCCCGCGTAGGCTCAAGCTGCGGGTCATCATCCGAACTTAGATCAGGGCCGGCAGCATGGAGGCCTCCGGTCGGCCTGGCCGCCGGCCATGTGACCCCGGCGAAGTGGGAATACAGATGCGGCACAGAAGGTGAGGAGAAAAGATGAAACAACCGCGAGATGTCGTCGCCGTGGCCAAAAATGGCAAGGCGGACTCGAACATCTCCTGCCAGTTTCCCGCTTCCGGAGTGGGTGCTGTGCCATGTGCTCAATCTCTGTTTCAATGCCTGTGATACACTTGTCTCCTCCAGTCCCAAACCCGAAGGGTGACTGGGGAGTAATGCCGAGGTTGGGTGAATGGACAGACTAAGCGCTCCTTGATTCCAGCCCATCGTCGACTCGGGAATACAAACCGGTTCAAACATCGCCATGTGCAACGTAACGGCTTTGGATTTACAGAATTCAGAGGCCTGTCTTAACGTTTCGTACGGTGCATGAGACTGCTGGATCGTCTAGAAACTGGCAACCAAATCAGACTTTGAACATGGCACGACCTTGATAAGGGTGGCAAAGGCCATCATGAGGGTGTAATGTATCCAGGAACGATTCATTGCACGGCTACTTTCTAAAGCAATAAATGCAAAGTGGGTTGGGCCAATTGAGCGAGAATCCAATCTAGGGTAGGAAAAGAAGAATTGAATGGAAGGAAAGCGAGAGCCAATGAGAAAAGGCCAGGTTTGAACGATATATCTTTTGCTGTGTATTTTGTCTTTGTGTACCTATCTTCCTTCTTCTGCCCTCTTTCCCTTCTAGTTCTCCTTCTTCTTTTTTTTTTCCGCCCTTTTTCGTTTCCCCCTTTCCCCTTTTCACGACATGTCATGTTTGACAGTCATCGAGCACCAATGATAAACCCCTCTTCTGCTAGTCATCAGCAAAGCGACAATCTGTGCAATCGACAATCTGTGCAATCGACAATCTGTGCAATCGACAATCTGTGCAATATTGATGTTTAGTTATAGGCTGGGGTGAGGGAGATAGCAGTCAATTATGAGTAATTAAGCTCAGCTATGAATAAACAATTTTGTGCTGTTAATTGCTGTTCTCCCATGTGTTCTCTGCCACTGCATGTTGTCGTAGCTCTTGGTCCTTTGGGCGCGAGCTGACTAGCAATCCTTTCCTCTCCCCCAAGTCGAGCAGTTTTGCTAGCTCTTCAAACGAATTATGCATAGTGATGTAGACTTGTTCTACAGCTTACTTCAGATCTGGTTTTTTTTTTTTTTTTTTTTTTTTTTGATTTATGATAACGTTAATGCTTCCATCGTCAAAACGATGCACTCTTCCTTCTGCACTGCCGACCAAGTTTTGCCCCATAAGTAGCTAACTGCCGCCTTGCATTTTCACCAAACATAGGACTCCTTGGCGCAATTGGTAGCGCGTTCGACTCCAGATCGAAAGGTTATCCGTTCAAGTGGGTAGGGGTCAAGCACTTCACTTTTGCCGCCGAGACATTCGTGGCCCACCTGTCCAATGGTATCCCCACCACGTTCCTTTTCTGTCTCCACCACAATATCGACTTTTTTCTAGGTTTTTACTCTTTAACTCCACCGCAACCGATAGTTAAATGCCGCAAATCTGAGTACAAAAACAACTAGCAAAGAATCGAAGGCGTGTGGCTCAGTTGGTAGAGCGTTCGCTTAGCATCTCCTGTGTGAGTCTCCGTGCGACCAGCCAGAGTTCAATCAGTGTATGCGAAAGGTCCTGGGTTCGATTCCCAGCTCGTCCAAATCGCCTTGGAAGCCCAGTTCTCCTTTTGTTCCTGCTTCTTTTCTTGCCCAAGAAGGTTCCATGGCGTGATTCAGCGGAACTGGGTGGGTTAGAGTTCTCCCCGAGGTCTATCTGTTGAGTTGAACCCCCGACGTTACTCTGCTGTGTCTCAAGTATTTTCCAAGCCACTTACACACAGCCATCCTTCCCTGACCTTACCCCCTCACCGTCACAGCAAACACGCCCTGCCCAGCCCCAACATATGCAACATTCGTATCCTTCTCCGTCCTCCCAAACGCACACGACGTCGACCCTATCACAGTCCCCACGCTCGTCGGCTTGCCCATCGCCGGATCAACCTCGACCAACGAGTTCCTGCTATTCGTCGCTACGTAAATCTTCCCGTTAGATCCAAAGCACAAATCATCTCCCACCAGGTTCGTCCACGGCGTTGTCACCGCCCCGGTCGCCTTCCCCGCCGTCGCGTCCACCGCCACCTTGTGGAAACTGTTCTTGAAGATGTTCGTATACCACAATGTTCCATCCCGGTACTTGATCCCGTCGATCCTAAACGGAATTCCCCCACCGGCGCCATCGTCGCGTCCTGCAGGACCACCGCGTGCGCCCCGGAGTTGATGCCGAACTTGTACACCACCCCCTTGCCCACGTCGGCGACCAGCACAGAGGAGTTGTCAAACACGGTCAGCCCGTTAATGTTGTTTGCCTCGGCGATGGCCTTGATCAGCGAGGACTTGGACGGGGTGGCCGTGAAATCGACCTTGTAGATGCCCTTGCCGCCGATGACGGCGAAGAGGTCCGGGGCGTACTCGCCTATGCCGGAGAGGCCGGATGCACCAGAGACGGTGAGCGCGGTGGAAGAGGTTTTGGCGACGGGGTCGATGGCGTAGAGGGCGGCGCTGTTCATGTTGGTCGCGAAGATTTGCCCGTTGGAGCGGACGGCGAGGTTCTCGATGGAGTTCAGGCGGATGATTGGCGTTACGCTTTGACGGGGGGAGAGTGGGGAGGCGGCCTCCAGAATAGCGAGAAGGGGGAGGAAGGGGGCATGGTGGTCGTTGCCGTGCTGTGATGGTTTTCCTGGTAGGTTAAAGCTAGAATCTCAGGGAAGTCTTGTCGCTATTCCTCATGATTTTGTGGCAGAGAGATCTTGTTCCCTTTCATCGACTGAAGATATCTCTACTCTGAATGGCTCATCTTGCAGGATATCGCCAGGGACGACCATTTACGTCTCGGTGTGTATGTTGCGGGATATTGATTAACTGCGCCTAAATACCGCGTTGATATACAGATTCTCCTCTCGTGGTCGTCCCAGATCCGCAATCTGAGTAATAAGGGGCCATCGCTAGGTGCCAAAAGAGGCAGTACGGCTTCTCGGCTGTATCCGAAGAACTTTATTCCGGCATCATTATTACAGGCCGAACAACGGAAGTGGTGATTGGTTGTTACAGGGCGGCATTGAAGCCAAGGGTTTCAAGGGGTACTCGAAAGTATGGTGGCGGAGAGAAGGGTAATTAAGCGCAGTACCGAAGGTTCAGCTGCCCATAAATTGTCCAGGTAATCATCTTCAACATCTAGAGAAGAACAATGGAGTCTCTGCAGAAGGGATTCTACCAGGATTACTCCATCGTGTTGCTGTTTGACCTTGACAAAAAAAGGTTAACGTACATTATAAGCGAGTGAAACATATAAGTCGAGTGAAACATATAAGCGAGTGAAACACCCCCCACCTACACTACAACACATATCCCCAACTTCAACCACCTAACACTAAGAACCAACTATAATTACATCAGAAATAGATGAATCAGACAATTCCACAGCCTCCTGGCAAGTGCGCGCATTGTGGCCAGGCTTGCCGCATACACCACAGCACCGGGTCCTCGTACGAGCCCCCCCTATACTAGTACTATCCGGCTGTATTTCTTGCCCTGCTCCAACCTATGGCATTCTGATCTAATAAATCCTTTACCTCTTGCACAGCAAGTCTCCAAGCTATACCCGTGTTTCTTTGGCTTTGCGGCGCTTACTTAGTGGTACTGCGCGGCCAAGGTGATGAAGGGAGGGATGACCCAGCCGAGGGCATTGACTCCCTAGATCACCGTTGCCCATACGCGGTTGCCAGGCTGGGCCAGTTTTACCTTGCCGAAGCAGTGTGAGGTCGTAACTACTGTACCTACGAAGATAATGCCTATTATAAATCCGGTCTCGTCAAAGTTGTAGATATCGTCATCCACGATGCCGTACTTAGCCCTAGTGTTTCGTACGAGCGTAAACCATTCGCCAGTGACCTTTGGATCTCGCATTTGGCCCTCGGGTAGTCATATCGACGCGTATAACGCGTGCAGAGCTATAGGCTAGCGTTTAACAAAGCTGTATACCCAGAGCTTGCGACAGGAGGCGCGTCGCATACGGGTAGCAGTTGGTTGGCCATATCTTCCACAACACGCAAACTTGGTGGAAAAGCTCGCGCAGATAGCTCTATGATATATTGAACAATGGCCCGCTCTGCTGAATCTATGAGCCGGCGCGATTTAGGCGTAGTGTCGCGTCGTGCAGGCTTGCCGTCGCGTCGTCGCATAAGTGTTGCAGGGCTGACGGTATAGACCTTCGCTGCAGCCCGAAGACTAAGAGTATAGTCATTTTGAAGAGCTCCAAAGTGCAAGGACAATCCTTGCCTCATTTTAAGGTAAAGCCATAGTTCGTTGTGGAAGGATTGAAGGTAAGGTGCAAAGGGTGTTTCACTCGCTTATAATGTACGTTAACTTACTAGTAACAGGGAGAAAGAGAAAAAAAGAGGGAGAAAGAAGAGAAAAGCCAAAAAAAAAAAAAGAAAAATAAGAAGAGACGACAAGAGCTTAGACGGAGGATTAGAAAGATACACAGACATCATATAAATCTCAGGACTGGCTGGATGTTGACCTGGGTCTGTTATAATTCACCCACCAATTGGAGCTCATACGTGATATTACATCTTCTCGTCTTGACACTCCTTTGGTTCGTGAGATATGGCAACCTAGGTTAGCTAACGTTGATACCGGGGCCGCAAGTTCGTAAGAGCAAAGTCGATTAACTATTCTCACGTCTTCGTATTCTGCATGTCCGACCCCAGCAAGCACCTTGTCGGAGAAGGACAAGCAACGGTTCGGCTCACCGCTGCCAAGCAATCGGTACGGTCTGAGTCAATCTTTGGGTCTCAGTCGAGAGCCGTACGAAGTCCTCCACCTAGGCCTCAATTCCAAACACTACAGCCTGTCGTTTGATTCCAACCTTCATCTCCACCCAAATCGCCAAGATCAATCTCCTAAGGATCGCCCGTCCCGGGCCGCCGCTTCTTCCTCCTTTCTTCAGGAGGGCTGCATCAGAGCTAATTCTCTCGTACATACACAGCATCGTCGAAACTGAACCACTCGCCCGCAGCTCATCCTCAGAAAATGGAAAGCCCTCGCCGTTTCAGAGAGCTGAGGGGAAAAATGGTGATGTCTGCTAACGCCGGTCTCTGGCGCCGGAAGCGCACCCCAGTCTTGCAGTGGCTTTGCGCGGCACTTGCAACCCGACGAGCTCCAGGGGAGCGCCTGAAAGGGAAGATACTATGTAAGCAGGGATCAGGCCATGGTGAGAAAACGCCTGCCCGGCGGAGAGAAAAAAATGCTGCCGTTTCGGGAGGTTTCGAGGTCCAAAGGCGCAAGGTGTGGGCCACAGCTCATGTTGCCCCTGAATTCAGTCAATAGGAGACGCCACTGCACCTAAAGGGAGACACCTATCCAAAACGGCTTGTAGGCACCCCGCTACAAGGCGCTATTCAGCGATGTGTACAGTGGTAGGTACAAAAAAAATATAGTAACAAGAAGTTTGACCATCGCACCTTTTGCTTATCCAAAAGCCCCTCAACGCCTCAAGCAAACTCCAAGAAAAGCAGTCCCCGGAAACGCTCGCCCCATGCACCGCCGCTCCCCATGGTATTTGTACAAACAGACAGACAGGAAACAAGGAACGAAGGAAACGAAAAGCGAAAGAACCGCGAAACCAAAGGAAAAAGGCTAAGACGCCAAAACAGAGGTCTCAAAAGTCAACGACCTCCCCGCCATCCCTTCATATCCACTTACGCCGCTCTGATGTCCATGACAAAGATGTCCATCCCATGATGATACCCCTCACAACCGCCCTCCCCGTCAACCCAACTGCAGCCCTCCAAATACCCCTCCTGAACCCCATGATGTCTCACCGACGACGTCAACAAATGCAGCCCCCTGCACTGACTCGCCACTCCCCTGCCTCACAAGATTGCTGATGGACCTTCGCTCCCATCAAACACATCGTACGGAAAGATGACACTCCGCTCGCTAACCAGCTTGCTCTGGTCGAACGCGCCCTGCTCCAGCAACAACACCGCACAGCGTAGATACCTCGCCTCCATGTGGATATCCGACCGCACATCCGTCCGTTGTATCGCAAACTTGACGAGCTGCAGCGGGGTGTTGCCACAGTTGTTGAACACGTTGACACTCGCGCCCTTCGCGCACAAAAACTGCACGGCGGGCACGAGGCCGAACTCGGCGGCGTAGTGCAGCGCCGTGTTGCCCTCCGTGTCGCGCTTGCCGAGGTACGCCGCCATCTGGAACTCGGGCTGTTTTGTGACCGCCTCGAACATGGTTTCGAGCTTGGCAGCGAGTTCCTTGTCGGACAGGCCGCGGCCGGCGGCGGCGCGGCGGAGGAGCTTCATAAGCGGGGTGCGGCGGACCTGTTGGGCGTTACTGTCGTGCGGATCGAGGTTGGGGATGATGTTGGGGATTTCGGTAGGGTGCAGCGAGATGAGCGACTCGGACCCGATTGTCGAGGTGTCGGCGGTCGAGGGTGCTTTGGCGTCCGGGAGAACTCGGGGAGGTAGCGGCGGATGAACTCGACTTCGTCGCCAAAGATGCGGTGGAGTTTAGGGGCGGTCTTTTCGAGGTTGCGCCGGACGCTGTGCCAGAGCCGTTCGTTGTTTGCTGATCTGTTGGCGACGAGGAAGCGGGCGGCGCCGTGGCCCAGTTCTTTGAAGACGAGGTGCAGGGTTTCGATGGGGAACTCTTTCTTGGCGACGAGGTGTTGGAGGAAGGTGTTCTTGTCCACGTCCCGCTGGCAAAAATCGAAGCCCCGGGACCGCAGAGTCCGGATGAGGCCGAGGAAGGCGACCGGCCGCATGCGCGGGTTCTCGGGCGGGTCAAAGACGTGAAGGAACGTCTCGCCGCGGTGGTTGACCATCTGGACGTCATCGACTCGCCGGAGGATCAGCTGCAGGAGAGAGACGCGGGCGCCCCAGCGCGCTGCCACATGGGCAGCGAGTTTCCGTACTTATCCACCATGTTCGCCTCTTCGTCCGTGACGGTGAAGTCGCAAAAGTCCGAGCCCTCTGCCTTTTGCGCATCGATGGCTCTTGATAGCCGCTCGTGCACGCACCCGGGCGAACCGCGACTGCGACCGACGTGCGCGGCACAGCACATCCGCACCAGGGCGGCGTTCAGATCCTCGATCGTGGGCTTGACGGTGGAATACTTGGGCTTGAACAAGCCCATTGGTAGCGTTACTGTTCCCTTTCAAGCCTTTCCTGGGCTTCTCCTGGAGCATGGCCAGGAATTCTTCGCGGGTCATCTTGCTCAGGGCCGCATTACCGCCCGAGGAGTTCAGGTTGACGCCCTTGGAGGACGCCGACGAAGATGACCGAGCCAAACTAAGAAATGCCAGACGAAATGCTCGAGAGAACCGAGGCCCATGACCTCCGCTTGGCGGATTTTGTGGACGGTGTCGTCGAGGATGCTCGGACGGCGACTTGTCCCGACGATAGATCTCGGACGGTGTGACTGCCGAGCCGGTGCTGGTAGCCTGCGGCGTGGAGCCGGGGGATTCAGAGTGCTTAACCGTGACTGGGCTCTCGGCAAAGAAGACGGGGTGTGGTGTTTCAATAGGTGGTGGCTCGAGGCGAGGTTGGTCGACCGACATCCGGTTCCTGGCATCTCAACGTCGTCCGGGAAGAAGTTGTATGGTTGTGTCCCCTCGACTCGTCGGCGAACTTTCTTGTTCCGTATCCTCCGCTCTGCCCTGACCGACCGCAGAAAGCGCACGCGGATGAGCATGGTCGCCAGATCCCTCGGCCTCCAGTCGTCTATCCTGCGGTCCGGAAGAAGGTTCTTAAGGTGTTTGTGCGAGTTGCGTTGCCTGCGCATCCAACTCATCGTCAGCAAACGCGCCACACCGCAGCATCTTGCCGTCGTCCCGGAGTCGCACCTTGGGTCAAACGTGCCGTCCTTGAGGCGCTCGAGGATGCGTACGAGGGGCAAGCGCTCGCTCTGTGTGCAAACATAGAGCCGCAGCAGCTTCTTCTGCTTGCCCGGCGGCCATGGCTTTTCCCGTCTCCCCCGCCGGGGAGCAGGCGGTGATACAGCACTGCTGGTGCTGGCCACTGATTCCATCATCAGATCAGATCTCTCGCTCCGCCCTTTCTCTCTCGCCGCCCCAGCCAAGCAGCGTAAGCAGCGTCCAGCTCACGCGATTCCGCCTGCTCTCGAATAGGTCGCGGTATCAAATAGTTTTGGGACGTGGGCAGCTCGTGGTGGGCGTCCAGGACAAGTTGTGAGGCATTTGATTTTGTTCTGTTGTCGGGCGTTCAGGAGTGTCGTCGGACCTGGGGCGATTGTTGATCTCGAGATGCGTCAGCGACAGCAGCTTCGAGGTGGCATGGTTCGTTCCCTGCCTTGTCCTCCTATGACAATGGGGCTTCGGGAGTGGTCGCCCCTTTTGAGAGGTCAGCTCCGGGGTACCACGCTGGGCCCCTGTTCCGCTGCTCGCTGGCCGCAGGCGTGTTCGCGCGGGACCTCTGGGCCCTTCCACCAATTGGTTCTGGAAGGCATCCGCGGCCAATCGCCAGGGCCCGCTCCAACCCGCTCCCACTCGTTTCCACTCGCTAGCGCCCCCCTAACCAGCCGGAACCATTCCCCAGACCCTGGGTCGCAATTTCCACCGCCGATTCTTCGAACATGAAACTTTCGCTGACGCATTGGGATGGTCCGAGCGGACAACTCGAGTGCTAAATTGGGACCTGGGCGAAACAAGCCGAGCATGATGAGCGTCGTCGAGGCATGCTGCAGCGGGTTTCTGGCATCTCATTGCAAATGTGAAGCGCGAAGTGGGAACAATTGCCGGCGGCGTCCTCAAAACACCTTTGCTGGGAGGGAAATCGTCAATCACCAAACATGCCCCGCCTGGCTGCAAGCCTTTGCGGCGTAGAACGCGGGGGCAGCAGGAGCGGGAAGAGAGACTCGCCGGATGGCAGCGACAGGGCCTGGAGATGGACTGAACTGGAGGAAGAAAGGGCAAAAGGTGGGAGCCTAGCAGGCGGGGGTGCTGCCAGCTGCCCTGCTCCTCTTTGATGGCCCCGTCAGCCAATCATACCTCTTAGACTGCATTGCTGCGCCCCACACCGCCTGAGCGCACCTGCCGTTGGCTGCTCGCGCTGGCCATGCCAGGCCGGTTTGAGCTTGGTCCGATGCTCGGCACACGGCACCGTGTTTCTGCTTCAAAACCAGCGTTGCGGCCAGCATGACCGCATGAACGTTCCCTCGCCAACACTGGGTCGGGACATTCTGCTTTACACGAATGGCCTGCTTGCGGACAGTGGCGGGAGGGATGGAGGGATGCAGTGCTCCCTTTGTTTCGGCACATCGCCGGATCTTCGCTCCACCGCATCACTTCTCTGGAATCGCTCCGATCGGTCGCTCACTGTGGCTCAGCGCTCGTCTCTACTCAAGTTCGTCTTGGTGTGTTGTGGGGACAGCTGATGCCGGCAACCGACGACGCCAGATGCCAGATGCCAGATGCCAGGCGCATCGCCCGCATCACCCTTCTCAGTCTGTGTGCCCCGCGAATGTAGGCACGAGATTGTGTCTACTTCACGTTAAAGGGATACCGTCCCATTGCTGCAAGCGCCGCGAAGGCTGCCTCATAATCCTGTGTATTGCCGCAACCCACTGTGGCCCAGTTCACCAACAGCCTGCACTTCTCTTGGTTGGGCGGTGACCGCTCAGCAACTGAGCTCGTTCTCAGTGCCCGAGAGCACTCATGGTGGGCAAGACATCTGATGCCAAGAGATGACCTCCTCCTCTGTGTCACAGCCGTTGACGATCTGAACTTCAAGAGCTCAACTCAAAGAGGACAGTTGGCCACCTCGTTGCACAGCATTCTTTCCCCTTGCTCTTTGGAGCATCACTTCTTCCGACTCGGTGGAAACGTTAGGTGCAGCGAATTGGCAATCAAGGGCGACAGACATCGTCTTTCAGAAGATCCGTGTCTCGGCAGCTTCGACATCGAGTGGGTGAGCCGCATCGATCAGACCCACTTTTGTTGGCGATCTCGTCAAGGGCCAAACAGAGTTCCATGCTGATAAGCGTCCATCCAAATTCCGATAGTATACGAATGCCTGTCTGGAAGCTTATCGAGATCTCGAGCTCCGCCCTACGCAAATACGAACTTGGCTCCATTGTCGCCCGAACAAGAATAGCAGTGGGGCGAAGCAGGTTTGGCTTGACACAGTGAACAGACAAGCCTGTGGAGCCGGCGGATCCGCGGGACTCAGCTTTGGGCTGACTCGCACACGCCATCAGCCCACCCCTACGCCATGCAGTGCAGAGATTTCGACTGCAAAGTCGACTCTCAGCGAAGCCCGGCACACAGTCCCTTTGTTTTGCAAGAGCCTCTCCGATTCGTCTCAGCCTATCCTGTCTTGGGCGTTGTCATCTCCTCTATGCAGTGCTAAGGAGTCCAGCGGGTACTGTTGCCACTGCGCACAGCATGCTCTCGCTGGGACTCGCTGGCGCCCTTGGAAGTGGAGCTGGCTCGGGTTTTCTCTCGTGATGATCGGTGGGGCCGCAATGCTTGACGCCGGCCTGCCGGGACCAGATCTCGTATTCCGCGTTGTCCGTCCCTTTTAAAGCACGCCGTTTGCACTCTCGCCGCCGCCACATCTCTCCAACAAACGACACAACACCACACTCGTTATTGTCACTCGCTCAAACGTCAACTCGACGCCTCGTTCGTTAAACACCCGAACCAAAAAAAAAAAAAAAAAAACAAATCCGACACCTGTTCCACTTTTCCCGCGACTTTCCCACTCGAGAACACCGCCAAAATGCGCTCCTTCCTTGCCTCCGCCCTCCTGGCCCTGGCCGCTCACGTCGCCGCGATCAAGATCACGTCCCCCTCCAAGAACGATGTCGTTGACCCCTCGGCCGCGTGACTGTCAAGTGGTCGACCGTCAGCACCGACCCGGCCAAGGCCCACCTTGTGCTCGTCAACATGGCCGCCGGCCACACCCCCTACACCAAGGACCTCGGCGAGATCGACCTGTCCAAGGGCAGCATCGTCATCACCGAGAAGAACGTCCCTGCCGACTCAGGCTACCAGTTCAACTTCCAGAGCGTCGACCCCCAGAACACCGCATTCTCGCCCAATCGGAGCAGTTCGAGGTCAAGGCCTCGGGGACAGTGACGACAAGACGAAGACCACCGTGGTGGTCAGTACCTCCTCGGGCAAGACCGCTGAGTCGACCAAGACTGCCCCTCGTCCGACGAGGCCAATGCCGCCACCACGCGCGCGACCACCCTCACCACCGTCTCGACCACTGGTACCCCACCACCAAGCCCACCGGCACTGCGACCCAGTCTGCTTCTACCACCGCCAGCACCGGTGCTGCTGCCACTGCCATGGCTGTCCAGGGCGGCGGCTTGATTGCCCTCGTTGCTGGCGTTGCCGCTTTCATGGCTTAAGTCATGGGCGTTTGAGCTCACGGGGAGAGATTGTTATGGGGGCAGATGGGAGCTGCCAGTAATGGTTGGATGTCACATCTGGGGTGGCGACATGGGCATTCCTGCCCTTGGTTACGGCCGGAATGCTCAGTCACAGCTGGTGTGGCATCATGGCTTGGATACGCATATGGTGGGATGTAACGGATAATAGAGGGGATAGAGAAAAGAAAAGACTTGAAAATGAACGTCGGGTCGATTGCAGTGACAAGCTTCTCCCTCGAAGCATTGTTTCTGAGATCGACTCGGGT